>JAJPUD010006843.1:12525-114416 GCA_023553655.1 Myrmecobius fasciatus | reverse complement strand
TCTTTCTTTCTTTCTTTCTTTCTTTCTTTCTTTCTTTCTTTCTTTCTGCTGAGGCAATTGGGGTTAAGTGACTTGCCCAGGGTCACATAGCTAGGAAGTATTGTGTCCAAGACCAGATTTGAATTCAGGTCCTCCTGACTTCAGGGTGCTTTATCCACTGAGCCACCTAGCTGCCCCCCCTTTCTATTTTCTTCCCTTCTTGCCTTCCCTACTCTCCCAATGGCTACTATTAGATACAAATGTGTGTGTGTTTGTGTAAAATCATTCTACACATACTCTAATTTGTCAGTTCTTTCCCTGAATGCAGATAGCATCTTCCTTTATATGTCCTATGTAATTAATTTAGGTATTTAGAATAGTCAAAGTGACTTATTTGTTCAAAGATTTTCATAAAAAAATTATTGTTGTTATTGTATGCAATGCTTTCTTGGTTATGTTCCTTTTCTTCTTTATTCCATGCCTATGTTATTTCTAAGATAATCAAGTTCACCATTTCTTATAGCACACTAATATTTTATCACAATTACATAAGTAAATGAAGTCAAGTGGCTGTAAGTCCAAAAAAAAGTTTTTGGAAGAACTTAAAAAGGAATTTAAAAAATCTAATAAGAGAGATTTAAGAAAAATCATGAAGAAAAAAGCAATCCAAGAAAATTATAAAAAAAAACTTAACCTATTTAAAAAAGAGACCCCCAGATCCTAAGAATAACTTCTTAACTAGAATTGAGTAGAGGAATCAAATTATGTTATAAAGCATCAAGAATGATAAAAATGGGGAAAAGTAACATTTCCTTAGAAAAATAACTGATCTGGAGAACATATTGAGGAGAGACAATATAAGAATTGTTGGATCACTTGAAAATTATGATTTTAAAAAAAGGATCTTGACATAATATTACAAAAAAAGATTATTCAGAAAAATTGCCTTGAAATTCGAGAACAAGTGGGTAAAGTAGAAATAGAAGAAAAAAAATCTACCATTCACCACTTGAAAGAAATCCCAGAAGGAAAACTTACAGGAATGTCAGAGCCAAGTTTCAAACTCCCAGTTTAAGGAGAAAAATACTGAAAGCAAAAAGAAAAAATAAATAAATACTATAGAGATACAAGCAGGATTTCACAAGACCTAGCAGCTTCTACATTAAAAGACTATAGCTCTTGGGGATTATATTTAGAAAAGCAAAAGAGCTGGGATTATAACCAACTCAAGCAAAGTTGAATATAATACTAAAGTTAAAAAAATGGACATTTGACAATAGATAAGATACTGAGAAATCAAAAATACTTTAAATTCAAATCATTTTTTTGCAGTCCATCAGTGTTTTAAAATTTTAATTATGATCAATGTTTTCCTTCCATATTCTCATGAACTTATGAGGCTAATGTGAAAGAATGCATCATTGAAGATGGAATGCTGGGTTTGGCATGAGGGACACATGAACTCAGGTTATGTCTCTGATGCATATGGGCTGTGTCACCATAGACAAATTCCTGGGTTTCTGTGTCTCAGCAAACCCTCACAATCTAGTATACTAAATCATATTTTATGAATTCCTTCATGTTATGGAGTTCCCAATGCTGATGTAGTCAATGATTTTTCATGTAGTCATAGAAAAATACTAATACAGTATTGCAATTTATTTAAAAACTGCTATTTTTACTGGTAATGGCATGGGGGAAGGGCAGAGAAGAGAAAATCATTCTAAATATTTTCCCCTTCCCTTTTCCTTTTCTCTCTTCTTTCTCAATTACTCCATCACTTAATCAAGCTATGAAACCTAAACAACTTTAATATAAAAGTAACAGTGTGTGAAGCTTGTAGGATTTTAGAATATAATCTCATGGATAGAAAAGTCATGAACAATTATCAGTTGGTTCTATTTTATTTGATTCTGTTTAATTAAATATTTATTGAGTACCTACTTTGTATAAAACACTTTCAAATGCTTTGGAAAATGTAAAGATATATATAAACATGTGTGAGATATAATGATTGCATTGGGATTTTGAGTGCTATAATAAGAAATTAGATATTTTAATAGTAATGGGAGCTCTGGAAAGTTTCTGAGCCAGGAGACTCCTTTTCATGTACTCTGTGGTCTAGTCAGACTATTCTTGCTGTTCCTTATAAATTATACTACATTTCCCATCTCCTTGCTTTGATACAGGCTGTACAAAGTGCCCAGAATGCATGCCTTCAGTACCATTGCTTCTTAGAGGCCATCTTTTCCTTCACAGCTCAGCTTAAACATAGTTGTTGTTTTTCTTCCATTCTTGGAGAGAACAAATGAGATTACAACAGTGATGTCTTGACTGGTGGGTGAATTAGATATGTGAGGCAGGGCTGTGTAATATTTTCTGCCTCATTTTCTCTTGTAAGAATCATTAAAGTCCAAAGACTGGTGGCAAGACAAAGGTCAAGACTACTGATGATGGCCCATGATTCAGTAAGTTGCCTTGGCCTTTCTAAATTAAGGTCTTTCACAGTTCTCAAATCATTCATTCAGTAACTAAGTTCTAAGTAAGAATTGACATGTGATGGTTCAATTTATCATCACAACATTATTATTCTGGAGGAGAAAACCCTCAGAGTCAGAGAAGAAAATCATTGTTATTTAGACCAATACTAAGCTGTCAATAGATTAAACACTGCATTTTATATGAAGGCTTAATAAATATTTTAAATTTAATTTTATAATTATGTCTTGCATTCAAGGTAAGAAATATTAGTATTTTGGCAGCTGTAGAAGATAAAGATGCAGAGAAGGAACTTTTTTTTCAGGACACATTAGTGTGAAAAAAGTAATCCTATAGAAAGAATTATGTCTAATAACTTGTACAAACTTTGTGCTTGCAAAAACAAAAACCATTTAATTTCTGTGTCACATTTCTCCAGGAAAGTATCTCTAGTGATATTTGTATACATGTGCAGGTTGAATTTCCATTGAATTAATCCCATATATTGCTACAGGTCAGTAGCTCTTCTGTAATTTAGAGTCTTGGATAGTTGCATCTGGCATTAAGAAGGAGAAACTTGCTCACATTCACAAAGATAGTATGGAAAACAAGGAAGACTTGAACACAAATCTTCCTGATTTCAAAGTAAGCCCTATATCAACTACTCCACCTGACCTCTCATAATGGATAAAGACCCTGATTAAATATTTGTTGGATTGAATTGAATATGTTGGCTAAATGCATTGAATAAATTCAAGGCATCGGGCAACATTTCCCCATGGGTAGATTCATTAGAATATGAGAAAGAGTTACACAGGATGGGCAAGGATGGATGGGATTGTGATTGGAGATCACAGATCCATAGGAGATCTTTACTTTTAAAAAATGATCTCTAAATGTAAATACAAATAAAAACTAAAGAAATGCTTAAAGAAAGAAAGGACAAATCATTTCTTTGAGATATTTATATCTCAAAGTTTTTAGGTGACCTCAAAGAATTCTTGTACAATTTCTTCTTTATAATTAGGCAAACTTTTCCAGTCAAGCCAAGTAACCTGATGCTTAATCTTCGGAAGAGTGGTGATTAAGTGTTCATACATATAGGATGTCATGCAAAGAGAAGAAGTGATAGGTATGACTTTGGTAAGTTTATTTGACCTGACATAGCAATTAATAATGTCCGCAAAGTGCTGTGTATAGGAGTTCTTAGGCTGTGTGTAATGTGCATTATTGAATAGACACAAAAAGCCCTCACATAAAGAGTATTCCCTAGACAATTTTATCCTTACATTAATGTTCATTCTCCCAAATCAGTTATATCAGAATACTCATTTGTCTACAAGGACTGCCAATGATCTATGAATGTGTGTGTTCCTCAAAAGATTTTGTAGGTACAGTTGTAAATACTATTAAATATTCTTTTATCTCAAGTGAAAGGGAATTAGGAATTTAATTATGATTAAGTTAATGCATTTATTACCCAAAAGTTACTATGTACATATAATTTTCATCATAGTGTATTAGCAAAAGCTAAATGTACTTGTATTTGTAGTCGGAAAGCCATGGGTTCAAATTTCAGCTCTGCCACTAATGAGCTGAATGTCATTGAGAGAATTATATCTTAGAATAACTTCCCTGAATTTCTTCCTCAGTAAAATAGGATAAAAATATTTATATTGCCTATCTTATGGTGTTTCATAGGTTTTAATTGGTATCTTAATGATCATTTAGTTCAAGGTATCAAATGTGATAATGTGTGCTAAAATATTTGTGTGTGTGTGCGGGGGGCTACTTTTTAAAGTGCTGGGGGCTACTTTCTTAAATCACCAGCTTATTCCTACTTTCCTGTTACCTTGAAAGGTTACTAACATGACCTAGAGTACTGCAAGCAAAGACCTTGCAATGTCATTGTAACCAAGGCAAGTTCATTGAAACACACATTATCATTTGAAGGGATCTTAGAGATCAATTAGTCTAAGTTCGTCATTTTCAGAACTAAGGGAAGATGTGATGGACTGCTAGTGGGATTGAGCAAAAAAAGGTTAAAGGGACTAAGAAAACAGCTAGCAACATAATCACTGGAATCACCACAGTGAGTTAATGTGATTTTTTTTTTGACTAAAAAGAAAAATGAAGGAAAGGTAACAACAGTAATAATTCCCCAAGGGTTGTTGTTGCCTACAGTAATATGTTATATCTCTAAGTTCTTTTTCCATTTCTTTCCTTCCTTCCTTCTTTCCTTCCTTCGTTCCTTCGTTCCTTCCTTTCTTCCCTCTTTTCAAATCTTATGAAAGTGGCTACTGAGTGAGGATCTATCAAGAATAGGGAAACACTTCAGAGAATAGCTTCAGTTGTAGAGATGTTCTTTTTTATAAACAACCTTCCCTATTAAAATTAATCAATGCATTTATTAAGCACTTACCATTTCAGAGCACTGTGCTAAGAACCAGGGATACAAAACAAAAAAGGAAACATTTCCTGCTCTGAAGAATTTTTTAAGGGTCTATAGGAACTCCAGGGATTTTCCACTTACTTGAGGAAAGAGCCAGATAAGAACATTACACAATACAAGAGGTAGGGTTTGTGTCTGTCAAAATGTACACATTTAAAAATTATGTTTTTGTTTTTAAGGATCAGAACTTGCTGTCATTCTTTTTTATTAGTTAAAAATGGAGCTATTCACAGAAACTGGTAACATATATACATTTTGAAATTTAAATGGATCAAATCCCACTATGTTGCATGTAATTAGTTTACTCTAGCACAGTGTATAAAATGAAAATCCTTTTGGGGGGGACTAAGCAGATTTCTCCTCCCTGATCATATTACAGCTAACCTTTTCTTATTGCATTTATCATGCTAACATGTAAAGCAGATGGACATGCAGTTACTTTCAGATTGAGCAAGGTTAAACCCAGTCAGAGACTCAGGGAGAATTTTTATATATTTATATCCTGGATAAGGGATTTTTTCCCCCCTAGGGTTCAGCTTGCTCATTTTCGTCTTGAATTTAAATCATTTCCCTCCAGCCAAAGAGATATTTCCATAAAGAATATTTTATGCTTTCAGCACAGGGTGGCTACACTAATCCTGCCAGAACTATGAGTAGTAAGCACTGTACATCAAATCTGAGACACACAGGAAACGCTAGATTATGTTTTTGCCTCTGTGTGAATTTAAGACGCGGTTTCCAGAAACATGATTTTGAATTGATATATGGATAGTGTGGGACATGGAGCAAGTTATTGTTTTAGCCTCTGAACTATCAGTGACACGAATCTTCCCATTAGGCCCTAGAGACCTAGCAATGACTCTTAGGCAGTAGAAATTCCTTCCTTCCCTGGGTTTATGTAAAAACCCAAGCCTGCTTCAAGAAGGATTGGCAAAGTTTGTTAGGAGGAAAGCAGTATGTAAATATAAACTTTGGTTGCTTTTCTTTTGGGGGGAGGAATTCAAATCTTTGAGTCTCATTAGTCCACTTTTGGATATTTTTGTATCTCAATAGCCACAGAAGGAGTGTAATATGGTAATATTATGTACTGGATTTAGAGTCAAGAAAATTTGGATTTAAATCCTATTTTTGACACTTAACTGGCTATGAGATCAGGCTAGCTCATGTCTTTCCTGAGCCTCAGTCTTTATGACTGTAAATTTTGGATGATTTCTGTTTTACATATCCTAGTATTTAAAACTTTCATTTTGTTTCTTCCAAAACAATTAAGCTCTGTCACAAAGCAGAGACAGATTTAGAAGTAGATTTAGAGCTGGAAGGGACTTTAGGGTCTGTATAGTTAATCCCCCTTTTTACAACTAAAACCCATTGTTGAAGTGATTTGCCCAAGATCACACAGATAAGTGGTAGAGCTATAATTCCTTTGATTCCAATCTATTGTCCTTTGCACCAAATGGCAAATTCACATAGAAGAAAGGTTTGAAGAAAAATGAAGAAAAACACTTACTTTGACCTTCCTTTTTACAGGGACTAATGCTAATACTAACAATAAAAATAAAATCAAGATTTCAAAAAATGTTTCTCTGATTGACTCAATTGTGAAAGATAGTCTTTTCTATACTGAGGGCACATATATCAGGTTGATTCTTTCAAACTAGCTTCTGGAGCTTAATGAATAATGAAAGTGCCTGTTTTTATATTTCTCTCTAAGTTCATAGAGATTTAAATGCTGCCAATGTGTCTCTGCTAAATTAATATGCAGAATTAAAAAACAGAATGAAATGATTAAAATGCTATTAAAATGATCTATAAATCTTTCATTTTAAGAAAGGGCAGCACACATATCCCATTATCCTCACTGTATAAGTGGGGAAAATTAGTCTCACTTCAATTAAAATTTGAGTTATGTGTATGTTGTTGGATGCAGTCTAATAGCAAGGTTTTACTTTCATTTTTATGGAAAAACAAGAAGCAATACCATGAAGAGCGGAGGCTGTTTACTTCTATGACAGCCTCAAAGGGGAGTTGAATATAAGTATCTGGATATTTTCCTCTATATTAATATTTTATACTATTGAAAAACATGTCCCAATGTCATTCTCCCACCTCCTACTCATAGGTCAGGTCTTCAGTGGTCACCTGCTAGATTTCCCCTGAGGTTTCTGGATAGTTAGGAGGAATTAGCCAGGGAAGTGTTCTAATACTGTAGCTCATTAGCTCCCACTGGTGAGCCACATAATTATCAATTTATATCAATTAGCTAGACAATTAGCTTTTTCATAGAGCGATTTACTGAGACAGTATAGGAACAAGCAGTACAACATTAACCTTCCCCCCCAAAAAAAGAAAAAAAAATAGAAGTGATCTCAAGTTTAGAGAGAACATGTGGTAAAGGTCATTTCCCCTTTCATCTTTATCCTGGAGGAAAAGAACATTGTTCTTATTGGCTTTCCTGCTTACAGTTTTTCTACATTTCAATCACACAGTTGACAAAATTATCTTCCTAAGGCATAATAAATTTGGTCACACCATTCCTTTACTCAAAGTTGGGATTGGCTGTCTAGTTATTCAGTGACTGGATTGAAATCCAAGCCTACCTTCTAATAATTCTAATAAGTGCTCTTTTTTCTACACCATTCTGTTTTAGACTCAGATCCCGTACTGAATGTATTTTAAATGTAATTATCAGCAGCGCAGTTGCTATGGGCAAGTTTTGAGAGCACTTCTTGTGTCCTCAGGAATGCCTGTATGTGGATAACAACCAACACTATATCAACAGGGTGTTATTTATTACTCTGAAAAAGGATACTTACTGAATGCCACTTTCATGGCTTAGCTGAGTTATGATTAGAAACTTCTAAGAGGTTGGCAATTTATTCCTAGGATAGGTTTACTCACCAGAGAGTCAGATCCAATATATCCACAAAGAGTCCTATTTTCTCCACTCCTTTCTTTCTACTACGGACATCAACTTGAATAAAAATCTATTTGTTTTCATTTATTTTGTTCTAGTGGATGTGGCCATTGTTTTGGAGAGAGAATTCTTTGGGAGTAACTAATGCTTAGGGGGAAGATTGGTTGTACATTACCTACTTTTACTTTCCATTTTCCTAATTCAACATTCTCAAACATGTTAACTTATTCATAGTTATAAAGGTCTTTGAAAAGGGAGAGATAACTAGGTGACTCAGTGATACAACACTAGGTCTGGAGTCAGGAAGCCTCATCTTCTTGGCCTGATATTTACTAGCTACAAGACACTGGTCAAGTCACTTAATCATGTTTGCCTCAATTTTCTTTTTTTTTTTTCTTTTTTCTTTTTTTCAAGTTGCATTTTTTATTTTTATTTTATTTTATTTTTAATACTTTTTATTTGCAAAACATATGCATGGGTAATTCCTCAACATTAACCCTTACAAAGCTTTCTGTTACAAATTTTACCCCCTACTCCCCACCCCTCCCCTAGATTTGCTTCAATTTTCTTATCTGTATAGAAAGAAATGGCAAATCACTCCAGTATCTTTGCCAACAAAACCTAAATAGAGGCACAAAGAGTCAGACATAACTGAAAACAATTGAACAAATGAAAAGTAATAAAATACTTCCATCTATGTGACAAATTTCCAACAATACTTTATGCCTGGAATGCCTTTTCCAAGATTCTATTTTTTCAGCCTATCTTTTATAGCTCAATTCAAGTCCTATTTCATCCACAAAACTTTTATCTTATTACCTTTACCCAAAACTGCTTCTCATTTATCTTCATCTTTTTACATTTAATTTCTAGTTTTTTTCTCAATTGCCAGCTAAACAATAATTTTAAAATAATTTTGAGTTCCACATTGTCTTTACCACTCCTTCCCCTATGCTTTGAGAAGTCAAGCAATTTGAGGTAGATTATAGATTTGTAATCCTGAAAAAAAAATCCATATTGGATTTGTTGCAAAAGTAGATGTAGACCAACAAAAGAAAAGAATAATAAAAGCTTGAAAAATTATGTTTCAATCGTATTCAGAATACATCAGTTTTTTTGTTAGAGCCCAAAAGCATTTTTTGTCATAAGTCCTGTGGAATTAATTGTCTTTGATCAAGTTATTGCTGAGAATAGCTAAATCATTCACAGTTGATCATTGTACAACATTGCTGTTACTATGTACAATGTTCTCCTGGTTCTATAGTAAATTCCTAATCCCAAATTTTGGATCTTTGTCTTATTTAAACACTGGGTTACATTGGTCATTTGCTATTGGATATTGTATAGTATACTTAATCTATTCCATTGATTTACCATTTTATTTCTTAGCCATTGCCTGATTATTTTGATAACTACTTTGCAATGCAATTTGAGATCTGGTACTGCTAAACCACTTTCCTTCAGATTTCTTTTTTCATTGATTCCTTTTACATTCTTGATTTCTTGTCCTTTTATTATTTTGTTTTTCATTATTTTTTCCAGCTCTACAAGGTAATTTGTTGGCATGATACTGAGTATAAATTAATTTAGGTATAATTGTTATTTTTATGATACTCGCTCAGCCTAGCTATAAACAACAGTTTTCTAATTGTTAAAATCTAATCTGACTTTATTTTGTGAAAAGTGTTTTGTAATTGTGTTTATATAGTTCCTGGATTTGTCTTAGAAGGTATTTTATATTCTTTACAATTCTTTCTCTATCTCTTCCTGTTGAACTTTTTTGGTTACAATAGAAATGGAGATGATTTTTGTAACTTGGCTAAATTTTTAATTGTTTCAAATAGTTTTAAAATCGATACTGTAGGATTCTTTAGTATATCATCATATCATTTGCAAGGAGTGGTAGTTGTGTTTACTCATTGCCTATTGTAATTCCTTCAAATTTTTTTCTTATGCACAGCATTGAATATTTGTGCAAGTTACTATCCACTCACCACATATGTCATACTTACTTAGTTGAGGATTGTATAATGTGTTAGTGTGCATAATCAATCAGTATTTACTACGTACTTACCATGTGCCAATCTTTGTGTTAAACACTGATGAAACAAAATTTCACACATTTAAGCAGTTTACATCCTAATGGGGAACAACATACAGACAAATATGTATATATAAGATTTTTCAGAGGAGATACTACAAGTATATTTAGAGTGAAAGTCACTAGAAATTGGGAGTAGATGGGAGTATTGGATTGGAAAGGACCTTTTTAGAAGATAGTGCATCAAGGGAAACCAAGCATTCTAAGAAGGAGAGGTGAAGAAGGAGTGCATTTCAGATATTAGGTACAGTAAGTATAAAGACATGGTGGTCAGAGATGGCGTGCTCTGTAATTGAAACCCCCAAAAAGGGCAAGATACCTAAACTGGACAATTTCTAGAGATGAATCATGTATAATAAAATGTAAGGGTCAATTATAAAGTTTAGCAAATGATCAATTTATAAAGCTTTAAATGTTAAATGGAAAAGTTTGTATTTGATATTAGAGGCAAAATGGAATCACTGGAATTACTGAATAGAGTGGTGATACTGTCAGGTTTGTACTTTAGAAAAACTGCTTTGGTGCTTATATGAAGGATGGATTTGATTTTTGGGAGGTGGGATTAGAAGGTTATGATAATAGTACAGATGAGTTATGATGAGAGTCTGATCTAGGGATCTTACTCTTGAGAGGAGAGAGAATGAGGATAGGTAAAAGTCATAATATGGAAATAAAAATAGCAATATTTGGCAACCTTTTAGATAAATGGGTAAGGGAGAGTAAGGAGTTGAGAGTGACATTGAGATTGAGAACCTGGATAACTAGAATGATTAAGCCATTGCCATTAATAAGGGAGTTTGGAATAGGAGAATGTTTTGGGGATGAATGACAATGCTTTCTCTTTTGCATTTTGAAATTGATCTGTTTATGAAAAATCCAGTTTAAAATAGTTGGTGATGTAGGTCAAAAACTTAAGAGGCAATTAGAACTGAGATTTTTTTGCATAAAAATGATAATTTTTATGGTAGCTGATATCATCATTAAGAGAATATGTGTGTGTATGTGTGTGCAGACACAGACAGAGACAGAGAAAGATGGACAATGGACAGAGACGGGAGGGAGGTAGAGAGAGAGGAAAAGAGGGAGAAAGAGTGAGAAAGAGAGAGAGGAATAGACTAATATTAGAACTTTGAAGTATATACCTGGTTAATAGCCATGATGTGGATGAAGATCTGCCTGTAGAGACTTGAGAAGCATTCAGATATGTAGTAGAACTAAGAGATAATGCCATAAAACTCACAGAGGAGAAAACATCTGTGAAAAGGTGATTATACTACAGAGATTAAAATTGCTAAGAAATGATAAAAGGCAATCATAATTTTTATATCTTTAAAGAGATACATTTTATTTGAATGAAAAGATTAGAAGGCAGACTATAGAAGTGTTAGGGTAGAGTGAAAAGAGATAAAATAGTATTTGCTTTCTTCTAGGAGTATAGTTGAGGAGAAGAAAAATATAGCCAGGGTGATAGGATTCAGTGAAAAGTTATTTAGTTTTTGTTTTTAGAATAGAGGAGATATGTGTATGACTATAGACAATAGGAAAAGAACCAATAAATATGGAGTGATTAAAGACTATAGACAGAAAGGATAGTTGTGTGTATGTGGGGGTAGAAAGGAGAAAGGAAAAATTGGGGTGGTGGCAATATGTTGGAGGTGAAAAATGAATAGTTTCACTCAAGAATAAAAGTAGAGGGGTTGGCTGTGGCAAGAAGAAGAGTTACCTCTTTATTAGAAATGAATGAAGGAGGAAATAGTGGAAGTTGATGTCAGAGGAATATAAAATGAGAAAGAGCAGACATTTTGCTGTCAATAGAAGTATAACAAAGTCATAGCTGCCTGAGGATAGAACTGGTTAAATAACTTGCCCAAGTTTATGCCGCTAATAAATGTCAGTGGTAGGATTTGAATCCAAGACTATGATGCCAGGTCCAACAGTCCATTCATTATACTTTGCTGTTTTTCATGTCATTACCTTAAAGGGTTCATAATTAAGACCTCAACAGAAGGGCTTTATGAGAGGAAGTCATTATCAATTCCTTCAAGAAGTATTGTCCTATGTGGATTTCCATCAGCTCAAGATTGAATTAAAATAATATTATCTTTTAAAATAACATCCACAACAAAAACAAAAACACTTGTGAGTGTGAATCACAAACTTAGGGAATTACAAAACTTAATCTCCAAATACAGAAATTTTTACGTCCCTTTTACACCTGTGCTTACATCTCGTTTGGTGTATGCGTCCTCCATAAATATGCATGTTTTCTGTCCTGTCACACAAAGAATGCTTATGTGTTTGTACTCCTTTCAGATTTATGTATTTCCTTGAGCATGAAGCTGAGGAGTTATCTACAAGAAAAAATCATATTATATGATTAATGGGATGAAAAAACCTATCTATACACAAATCACATCTCATGATTTTCTTATGGCATAATTCTGACCAAATTGGAATGGTAACACATCAGTTATTTACAGGAGCAACAATGAATTATAACTAGGTTGTTGTTTTAAGCATTCTCAAAGGTGCCATTTTCCGCTGTATTTATAGACTACTTCTGCAATGATACATTGAAATGTCAAAATGAAAGGCCATGTATGAGGGTAAAAATGCATATTTCTCAGACTGTAACCCAAGATTTTGCCAAGCACCTACTATGTTCTAGGCATTTTGCTAAGCACAGCAGAGTATCCAGAATGGGGAAGAGGAGGAATGTTATAAACATTATAGGATCTTGGTCTTTTAGGGGCTAAAAATTTATTTTTAGGGAGACAGTCATTAATTAGCAAACTTTTATTGTACTTTTATCACACATGTTCAAAGATCTCACATAGCATCTTATGATATGATGGTGATAGCACAAATGTTTTTAGTATCCTTTTACAAATATGGAATTTGATGTTTAAAAAGTTGAAAGTATATGCCCAAGTATATAAGGACCTTTCAAGATATCACTTAAAGTTTAGCTAATCTATGAAGCTTTCTGGGACTATCACAGCCCACAGTGATTTCTCCAAACTCAGTTCCTAAAATACCTGTAATTAATCCCATTAACTCACTACCAATTAGTTAAACCACTTCATATGTTAGTCTCTGGGTATTATTTAGAAATATTAAAAAACATATGCTTTCCTATAAGGAGTTTCCAGTTTCATAGTGGGGAATCTAAATATATGGTACCAATGTGGCTACTTCTGCCCCCATCAACTCCCAAGTGAACAGTTCTATATAATCCCCATGACTCAGAGTATTGCCCTGAACAGTTGGCCAGTTAGGAATGTTATTGATGTTCAGTCATTTCAGTTATGTCTGACTTTTTATGAACTCATTGGGGCTTTTTTTTAGTAAAGATACTGGAGTATTTTGTCATTCCCTTCTCCAGTTCATTTTACAGTTGAGAAAACTGAGACAAACACAGTTAAGTGACTTTCTCAGGGTTGCACAGCTAATGAGCATCTGAGGCCTTATTTGAACATAGGTTTTCCTTATTCCAGGCCTGGTACTCTGTACCCTGTGTTTCTAGCTATACCCACCAAGGAATATGTTTCCTTATGTTGTTGCTCTGATCTTCTATGTTGTGGTTCTTACTTCATTCAGATCTCTACTTTCAGCAGGTGTCAGTTTCTGACCCTTGTTGGAACTTTTCTGTGCTATTCTCTTCTATTTCTGTATTCTACCCATGTCTTAGAAAGTAATGGTATTCTCACCATCACCTCTGCCCTCTGTAGGACTTGCTTATCAGTCAACAATACTTTATTGTTTTTGAAGTTAATCTCTTTTTCATCAATTTGCTAATTTAGGATTTCCTAACATATTCCATATTTCTATCCCCTAACATAAGATTTGGATATGGAAGTGACCTTATAGGTCATCATTCAGCCACTTGTTTTGCAAATAAGGCCTTCTTTCTGTTACTTAGTTATTATTCACCATAATTTGGTTACCTTCTAAAAGATGATGTTCTTCTCAAAGAATAGGATGATTAATTGTCTCATTGGAAGAAGACCACTCAGTATATGTTTTTTTCCCCTTCTGGTAGTTCCTTAGCCTCATGTAATTTACTTACTTAGAAAAAAGGTAGAAGAATTTTTTGAGTGTTTCTGATTGGGTCTCTGTTTCAAGAACCCCTGTAGACCCAAGATGTGTTATTTCCACCTGTCTCTTTTCCTCTCTAGCACTGAAATTATATCTCTTGCCTATGTCAGTACATTCACCTAAATATTGATATTTGGTGGAATACCCCCCTTCTTTCCACAATTTTCTTCTATCTTCAGTCTATTTGAAGAGTTATCTGGGCAAATTATTTTTAAAGTGTTTCTTGAAAGGTTTCTAAAAGGGAGAGACTGAGATAATGCCTCTAAATATGGGTTTCCAAGGCAGAGAGAGACACATTTGCAATTCCTAGTACATCATTTGTGACTTACTAAGTACCCCAGAAAGATTGGGGTATTATTCTTGACTCAAAGGATCACTGAATAAGGCCTAATGAGTTAAAAAGCTCATACTTTTAAAGCTGTGAGTCATCTTTCAGGTCAGAAATACCCATCTGACTAATTTTACACATGATAAAACAGTTTAAGAGAGGTTAACAATTTGCTTAAAGATCATGTGATTATTAAATAATGCTTCAGGCTTTAAACCTAGGGTCCCTAAATTCAGACCTAGTGCTTTTTCAGCTGTATCATATAATGAGTAGGAGGACTTTAGTAAACACAGGTGAGGGACATGTAGTTTATTTAGGATGTTGTGAGAAAACGAACAGGAGAAGAAAGACTAATTAAATAATAAGTAAAAAATCATGTCAATAACTTGAAGAGTTTTAGGTAGCTGAAATATAATCAGAATTCGAATTTGGAAAGAAGAAATATTTAAGAAATTGTGAAAAATATGAACCATTTTTAGGCTTAAATTATGATAAAGATTCTATTTATCAATAGAAGAATGGCTAAATCAAGAGTAACTAAGGAATATCAAGAAATATGAAGGAATACACTCTGAAAAGGAAGAATCAAGAAAGAAAAAGAAGAAGGAATCAAGAAAGGAAAAGAATTGTTGTGACAATTCAACAAGGTAAGAAAGAGTGTAAAATAAATTGATAGACAAATTTGGTAGGTCAGAAAAAACTAGTAAAATAAGAATATTGGAAGACTGAAGTAAGATGAGTGTGGTTGTGGGGTTGTTGAGACAAAACAATAAAATGAACATCATCTTATTAATGGATGAAAATTCCATGTGAATGTCTTGTCTAAGAGCATAGGTTTGAAAGATAGATATATACTAATTTGTACTTTTTAAAAGCAAGGTTGGAAATCTCAAGTAGAATATAGAGTAGGATAAATTGTTGCAATGACTTTATAATTCTGCAAAAGCCACATTGCTGGTTGTTTGTGTCCCAAGTTTAGGTTGATTTGCCCCTTGATGGAGAATGAAGGGATTTCAAGAATACATCATTTCACTTCTGATAGTTAGGAAGAATTAAGTGTTCCTAAAAAAAAGGAGGAGCAAAGCTTCTACGGACAGAGGGAAAGGAAACGGTATCTGAAATGGTGAAAGGAAGGTGATTTTTGTCACAATGTTGGAATATATAGGAATATTACACAGAGAAGAAAAAGAAAGAACATGATATTGTACAATTCAAACATAATCACAGATATGAGATGCTTTCAGAACCAGTACAAGTTTGGTGCTCTGAAAAGGAAAAAAGTTGCCTGTTCACTAAATATTTCTATAGTAGATCCATAGGAAGTATCAGATTCTGAGAGATCATCAATTATGGATTTAAGAAAGAGAAGAAGAATAATAGTGGTTGGTATTCAGGAACACACCTCTTCCTTAACTTGATATCAAGAGGTCTTTGTCTTCTTGTGGCATGTGTTCAAGACAGAAGAGAATCTCTCAAGGTTTATTAAAATGGATGACAGCTACTTAATACTTTTTCACATTGAAAGAAATAGCATGAGAGGAGACTAGGGATGGAAAATACCATCTACCTCCAGAGAGAGAACATGGAGGCTGAATGCAGATCAAAGCATACTGATTTCATTTTTTTCTTTCTTGTTCTTGTTTTCTTTTATTCTGATTTTTCTCTCCAACATAATGCATATTTGGAATATGTAAAAAACGAATGTACATATATAACCTAAAAAGATAAAATTAAAGAATGAAAAAAATAGATCACAAACTTGATACAGAAACATGTTATAAAAGTGATCAGGGACTTCAAAAATCTAGGAATATGCCAGATTATCTTTCTCTTCCAAAATTAGAGCACCTAATTATTTCTTTACTTTATCATGAAATGATAATTTCATTTTTTTTAAATTTTTATTTTATTTGCATAACATATGTGTGGGTAATTCTTCAACAATAACCCTTACATAGCTTTCCGTTACAAATTTTTCCCCCCAACTCCCCACCCCTCCCCTAGATGGCAGGATATCCACTACATGTTAATTATGTTAAAATATTGGCAAATCGAATATATGTATACATATTTCCAAACTTATCATTGGTGTGCAAGAAAAATCTTATCTACACAAACGATATATCAGATAAAGGAAACACAATGTAAGCAAACATCAATCAAGGAGTATGAGAATGTTATGTTGTGGTCCACATTTCGCATCCCTCTCTCTGGGTGTATATGGCTTTCTTCAGTGAACAATTGGAGGTGGTTTGAAACATTTCATTGTTGAAGAGAGCCATGTCCATCAGAATTGATCGTCATATAGTACTGTTGTTGCCGTGTATAATGATCTCCTGGTTCTGCTCATTTCACTCAGCATCAGTTCATGTAAGTCTCTCCAGGCCTCTCTGAAATCATCTTGCTGGTCATTTCTTACAGAACAATAATATTCCATAACATTCATATACCATAATTTATTCAGCCATTCTCCAATTGAAGGGCATCTATTCAATTTCCAGTTTCTAGCCACTACAAAAAGGGCTGCCACAAACATTCTTGCACATGTGGGGCCTTTTCCTTCCTTTATGATTTCTTTGGGATATAAGCCCAATAGAAATGCTGCTGGGTCAAAGGGTATGCACAGTTTGATAACTTTTTGAGCATAGCTCCAAATTGTTCTCCAGAATGGCTGTATCCGTTCACAGCTCCACCAACAATGCATCAGTGTCCCAGCCCTCCCACAACCCCTCCAACATTCATCATTAACTTTTCCTGTCATTTTAGCCAATCTGACAGGTGATAATTTCATTTTTAAAAAAAAATATTGGGCCTCAGCAAAAGGATGTTAAGGGCAATTAAAAAATTTATCAAACTTTTACTTACATGAACTGATGCTGAGTGTAGTAAGGAGAACCAGGAAAGCATTGTACATAACAATAGCAAGAAGTGATGAGCTACTCTGAAAGACATGGCTCTTCTCAGCAATTCAGTGCTACAAGGCAATTCCAGTAGACTATGGATGGAAAATACCATCTACATCAAGAGAGAGAACATGGAGACTGAATGCAGATCAAAGCATACTGATTTCATTTTTTCTTTTTTTTTTCTTTCTTGTTCTTGTTTTCTTTTGTTCTGATTTTTCTCTCCAAACAGAATTCATATTGGGAATATGTAAAAAATGAATGTATATATATATACATACATATATATATATATAACCTAAAAAGATAAAATTAAATCAAATCTTTTATTGTTATGTTAGAAAAGAATCGAGGGCTAAAGTTAGTATTAGACATTTGCCTTAAGGGTAGGGGTTGATGAGAAGTCAACAGACAGAAGGATGAGTTGCCCAAATCTTACTTTACTTCTCTTTTCTTTGTCAAAGATAGTGGAAATGACCAAACAAAAATAAATATGAGGAAGATATTATTCAAGCTAAGTAAGGTCATAGATAGTACATAGTTTTTTTTTGTTTTGTTTGTTTTTTGTTTTTTTTAACCTAGTTGAGATAAAGGAGAAGGAAAAGGAGAAAGAGGAGGAGGAAGAGAAGGAGGAAAAGAAAGAAAAATAATAAAAGAAATGAAGAAAGAAAAAAGAGAAAAGAGAAAGAAAGAAGAGAAAGAATAAAAAGAAGAACAAGAAAGATGATAAGATTGATAAAAGAAGTATCTGCAAATTAAAAGCCAAAGATCTTGTCTTGGATTTCTGGGTAAAAGTTAGAATAGTTTATACAGATATTGGCAGACATCTAGATAGGCAAATAGCAATTAGATAGCTAGCATAGTTTTTCCCGAGCAGGACATGTCAAATTATGAAATATAAGGACATTGTTAGAATTATGCTTTTTAGATAGGTTTACTAAATTAGTAGAAAAAGAGAATGCTATGGATATAGTCTAGATGTTATCTAGAAAAGCAAAACTTTTCATGAAGAATCTTGAATTATTTCTGTAGAAAAATTAGAATACATGCACTAGATATGACAACACAACAATATATATTCATAACTGAGGATAGCTAGACCCAATCATCTCTAAAATGTTGAAGTATTTTATGTCTGTCATATGTTTTAAAAATTTTTATTGATATCTTTTGTTTTTTTAAATTACCAACATTTATCTCAGTATATCTTTTCCTCTTTCCTTCAAAAAGTCATTCATATAGCAAAAAAATCTTAAAAAAGAAAGAACACAAGAGTGAAACATTTGTATTATATGACCATCACTTGATATAAATGGAGTGCTTAGTCTAGAGAAAACAAGACTCAAAGGAGACATGATAGCTTGCTTTAACATTTGAAAGGCTGCCATGTGGTAGAGGAATTTTTCTTGCTTTGTTTGGAATCAGAGGGATAAAAATAGGAAGAATGGCTGCAAGTTGCAAAGGCCTAGATTTAAAGCTGATGTCAGGAAAAATTATTCACAATTAATGTTTTACAAATAAGGAATGGACAGTCTTTTTAGAGGTCTTCAGGCAGAACCTATATGACCACTTGTTATTTGTGTCATAGAAGGAATTTCTTTTGTGAATAGGTGGGCTTAGATGATTGTCAAGTCTTATTTTTATTACCAAGTTCTGTGATTTGTGATTCTAGGATTCTGGATGGAGAAGGGTTAGCTGTAGGGAAGTATAATGATATATTATATGATAAAATGACAGAGCTCCAACTCTAACCAATCCCCAGAACAGTGAGCTCCCTTTAATGAAAGCATTCAAGAAAAGGCAAAGTTAAATTGGATGTCATTTAAAGTATCTTATATCATTGAAGGATGTATAATTCCAAGGTCATATAGCAGATTAGTAGCAAACATCAATTAAAACATAATTCTCCTGACCCCAAGAACTATACTTCTTCAATACACTCAAAAAGAGAAGAATTATGTAACATTCTTCTTCTAGATTAATTGGATTCTATGTTTCCTGTCCAGATAACTCATTGTATAACTTTGGACATATCTTTTTGGATCTCTTACTCTCATCATCTATATAACAATAAGATCAGACCAGAAGTATCTAAAATTTCTTCAAACTCTGAAATCCATCATTCTATTTGAACTGAATTGTGTAACAATACCATAAATACCAGGAATAGGAAATTCCAATTACATTTGTCCACAAATCTACTACAAATATGACCCTTTAAATAGAAACTGTCTCAATGTATTTTAAAATGTTTTGAACAGTATTCTATACATTTTTAATAAATGTGAATAATCACCAAATTCTAGGTCAAGGATTCTAAAATTGTGAGTTATTTGGGTGACCCAGCAATTGCTAGACACATGCTGAGACTGAGAAAGCACTTTCACTACAAACAGTCTGCAAAAGCCTTTCTTTAGTGAATTATATCATTTACAAAGGAACAGTGATTTTCCTAAGAATGACATAGTTTGGTATTTATTTCACTATTCTCTTGATTTGGGGAATAGATAGGAAGCAGAAAGGATTGAATCTGTGAATCAGAAAATATAAATTTTCTAAAGCAAATTCCATAGCCTATTGATACAAGTGAAAAAGTTGTCATGTGAAGAATAACCTTATATTCTATTTCTAAATAATACTATTCAGAAAGAAAACTAGAAGACTTGCTTAAATAAAGATCAAAATAACCCATGATTCTATAAATCTGGCCACCCAAAAATGGTATTTTTTTAATATTGTGGCTATGGATGAGGAAATACTCCCTAAGAGGTGGAATATGCCTTGTAACTAGCATATTCTTCAAATATTAAAGACAGTTTCTCTGTGATTCCTCTCAAAATTACCTGATTTGGTCTTTTTCAGAACCTATGTAAAATTAATTACGTTTTTACTTAATGTATTCATTCAAGAAATATTAACCGAGTACTTACTTTGAGAATATGTAACACTGAACATGAGATCACTTTTGAAGTTGCAAAACATCATACTAATGGAAATTATTGTGTTTTCTTGAATTATATTAGACTCTTACATGCAAAAGCATTCTGATTATGAAAGAAGTGAGGCTTTTGGGGGACTCCCTTCAATTTCTCTCCATTTGAAGTCTTTTCTTCTTTTGGTATCCTCACCCACTCAATGTTTTCTGTCTGCACAGAACCCCTGCTTAACACTATATCCGGGCCTTCCTTACTGTCAGAACTTGTAGTTTGGATTCTCTCTTCCATTCTCCCATTCTCTCATCCCATTTCTCCCTTTTAATGTTCTATATTGTCTTCCAGAATTCTGATCTCAGCCAGGCAACATATGCAATCAATAGAAATCAGGGATAGCTCAGTGTAGTTCAGAATTCTGTTCTCAACTAGGTGTTACAACAGGCATTGCTTAGTATATAGCAAGTATGGGGGAAAAAGGGAAACTGACTACTCCCTTCATCCCCCATGTTCCTGCCCTCCAGGAATCTAGTGGGGAGATATGAATAAACACCTAAGTAATATGAGGTATTCAGAGTAGCTGAAAGGTAATCACAACTGAAGTCACCAGCAGGAGTAGGTGTGGGTGGACAGGAAAACCCTCAAAAATCTCCTGTAGAATGTATGATTTGAGCTGACTTTTAAAGGAAGTTGAGAAAGCTAAAAGGCAAAGTTTTATAGATGCTGGGTCCAGCCAGTTCCAAAGTACAAATGATGGAAGATGGATTGAGAGGAATAGCAAGAAGGGAAATTCAACTGGATCATAGTGTATGTAGAGACTTGAAAAAAAAAAGAACAAGTTGGATTATTAAGAGTTTTAAATGTCAATCTTTGCTGTTGGAGGTAAGAGGACATCATTATTGCTTGTGGAATTGTGAGGAGACAGGGTTAAGACTTATGACTTAGAAAAATCACTGGCAGCTGAGTAGAGATTGGGTTGAAATGGGGAGAGATTTGATTCATCTTCCTAGCTTCCTGATGAGGTGCCCCTTTTTGGCAATACATGTTCATTTAAGTAGGAGCACTTGGAAAAAGTGTCTTAATCCAAAAAGTGATGTTAATGGCAAGACATTAAAGCTCTCTGGCAGTTGGGAGCTTGTATAGTTTTGAGAAACAAAGATATTATACACACATGCATACATATTTATATACATACATACATACATATATAACTTTGTAAACTGTCAAGTGCTTTATAAATTTGTTATTACTATATCATTATCATCATGAATTATCATTATCTTTCAAGGCACTATGGTTAGAAGTCTAAGATAGCATTATTGCCCAGCTTAGTTAAACACATAGCATCTCACATTTATGTCTTTTCAAATTGTTCTTCATGGCCCAAATATATTTTTCATTAATTTGTTATTTTTCTCTTAGTGTAATATCCCACAAAGACCACTGGAATATGGCTCTCACCATTGATTGCACAGAGAGAGAGGGTGCAGGTTGAAAGCTTATGATAAAATATTCAGAAAACAACAGGAGTTTTGACCTCAAAATTCTGTTTTTCACCTGTATTCTGAGCTGACCCATATGTTCAGGTTGTAAATGGTACCTTTATTATTGTTATTATTGCTTTTATGAATTGCCTTACTGTTTTATTGGTAACACTCAGCATCTGTTAAAAACAACAACAAAACATTCTCTGGAAAGAACTTTGCTTTCTGCATCTTGTTACAGTCATTTAGGACCAGACATTCCTTCAGAAAGTGGATAAATCATGGAAAACACCATATTTTTAACTTCAAAGAGGCATTATCTCCTAAACTCAGGGATATATTTAAAGTGATCTCTAGTGTTTGAATTCTCTTCTGCTGCTTTCTTATGTGCATTTGGAAGGATGTGATTCTTCTAGCATAGGAAGCTTCAGATATGGGAATTTCCATGGCTTACATAGATCTGTAGATAAGTGATAGATAAAATTTAGATAAATTTAGGAATTAACCTGAGTGTCAGAAAAGTTAACTAATTTGCCAGGTTATTAGTTCCCAAAACCATGTTTTCACCCTTATCTTCCTAAAACTGCAAGCCCAATACTCTATGCATTACACCAGGCCTTCATAAACATTTTTGCCTGAGAAATATTTATATGACTCCGGGTATATGGGTATATAAAATAGGTATACAAATCCAATATTTACTGACAATCATAATTTTGTGACCCTCACATTCGGTCATACTACCCCATGTGGAGGCACAATCCAGAATTTAAGAAACTGGGTGCTAGAGTTGTTGAAGGCGTAGAGACAGCATGTTATAGTGCAGAATTTCTTAAACTGAGTTGTGATTCCATATGGGGTTGTGTAATTGAATGTTGGGGTCGTGAAATTATGATTTATCAATAAATGTTCACTTTATATACCTATATGCCCAGGGTCATGTAAAAAATTTTCTGGTGAAAAGGGGTTGTAAATGGAAAAAGTTTTAAGAAACCCTGTGACTTGTTTATCTGTCTTATGTCTCTTTCGCCTTCTCTCTAGTATAGAGGCAAATCTAGAAGATAGGGATTTATCTTTGTAGCCTTAATAGTCAGCACTGAGTCTCACATGCAATAGATCCCCTTTCATTCCCCGCAACCTCCCCCAAAAAGGCTATAGTTAAGTATAGATAGATTTATATACACATATTATATACATATATAATATGCATATATCCTTATATCTATACTTATACTTAGTTATCTATAATGACACATATATGCATTCATGTATGTATATATATTTACATATATATGTTATACTATACTGTTTTGTCCTCTGTTTCTCTGAAGGTGTATAATATCATTCTTCTTAGGTCCAAATGTCTTAATATTTATCTAATCCACCAACTCATCATATCCTACACCTCAAGCAATATTTCAACTTTATACTATCTAGGTGTTTTAAATAGTCCAAAATAACAATGATGGATACAGCTGACATACAGTGTAGTTTCCCTATTTTTCTTTTTTGATTAAATCTACTTTAGCTTTAACTTTGTCTGAAATCAATTATTACTACTCCTACTATTTTTTCTAAGAAATTATACTCCTGATAATTCTTATGTTTATGAGCATTTCTTTTTTACTATCTATGTTTATTCCTCTACTTCTATCTGCTAGCTTTCTTTACTGTTCTTTAATCTACTCCACTTCTGTTGATGTACACTATATATACAAAATATATAGTGTATATAATATATATTTATCTCACTGCTATTAATCTATACATACCCTCCATCCTATTTCCTACCCTTCTTATTTCTTAATAAACTTAGAAGACTTTTATATCCTTCTAATTATATATATATATATAGTTCCATCTTTAACCCATTCTCAATATGAGTAGGATTCCAGAACTTCTAGCTCTCCTCCCCCATCTAATTGTTTCCTGTCAGTTCTTTCTTTTGAACCTTATTCATATAACCTAATTTCTGTTTTTTACTTTTTCCTACATGGTTTTGCTTTTTTAGAATCAAATCATACTCAGTTCTACCTCTTTTGAACTACCCATTTACTAATGACAATCTTAGACAAATGTTTTACATTTTCATGTATAAAACATAAATAATTTGCCATTATTGAATCCCTTGAAATTAATCTTTCATGTTTATCTTATATTTCTCTTGGATTTTAAATGTCAAATTTTCTATTAAGTTCAGGTCTTTTTGCAATAAAATCCTGAAAATCTGACAGTTCATTGAATATTCCTTTTTTCCATTCAGGTGTATGCTTAAATTTCCTGGGTGTGATATTTTCAGCTGCAACCCCAGTTCTTTACTTTGTGCAGTCTCTTTGCAGAGGTGATTGATGGATTCTTTCAATGAGTATCTCCCCCTCTGTTTCTAGAATATTGTGGCAGTTTTCCTTAATGACCTCTTGTAGAATGCCATCCAGGCTCTTTTTTTTGCTCATGACCTTTAGGTAGGTCTGTCTATCTATCTATCTATCTATCTATCTATCTATCTATCTATCTATCTATCTATCTATCTATTTATCTATATATATATATATATATATATATATTTATGGTGCTTGGTTCAGCACAATGAATATTTATTTTACCATTGCAGAAGAGTTGCTGTACTCCTTGCCCTTCTTCCCCCCAAAAAGTCAATTCAAGAAGATTGTACAAGTAACAACAATAGCAACAATAGCAACAACAACAATAAGCTCCTTCTGACAATAACCTTTTTTTAAGAAGCACTGTGGTACAGTGGGAAGAGTGCTAGATTTGGTGTCAGAGAAATGGGTCCAAATCCTATTTCTGCTATTTACTATTTATAGAAGATTGATAGGACAATAATTTTTAAATTGTTTCTTCTGGATCTCTTTTTCAGGTTGGCTGTTTTGCCAATATGGTATTTCACATTTTCTTCCATTTATTTTGTTTGACTGATACTTGCTGTCTCACAAAATCATTAACTTCCATTTCCCCTGTTCTAGTTTTTACTGTGTGATTTTCATCAGTTATCTTTCGTATCTCTTTTTCCATTTTGCTTATTCTACTGTTTAAGGATTTATTTTCTTCAGACAATTTTTTTCTTTTCTTTTCCAAGCTGTTGTCTCTCTCATGCATACTTCTCATTTCTTTTCTCATTTTTCATTTTGCCTCTCTTATTTGCCTTTTAAAGTCCTTTACAAACACTTCCAAGAAACCTCTTTTCCTGAGAACAATTTATCTCACTCTTTGAGATTTCTTCTGTGGATATTCTCTCCTTGTCTGAGTTTATGTTTTGGTCTGCCCTGTCATCATAGTAGCTTTCTATGGTCAAGGTTCTTTTCTGTTTGTTGCTCACTTCCTTTCCTTTTCTTTTGGTATTACCCCCCCCCTTTTTTAAACTTTTAACATGTAACTCTGCTCCTGGGGTGCAGGGAGTGCTTTCCAAGCTTCATGTGTAGCTCTGAGCCTTGGCTTTGAGCAAAGGGTTTTCTGGGATTGTTCTTATTTATGTGATTTTATTTTTAAATTTTTCTTCAATCTCTCCCTTCTGCTTTTTGAAATCTTTTTTGAAGTTCTTTTATGAAATCTTTTGGGGCATATGATCATTTAATGTTACTTTTCGGGGAAGGAGATGCTTTTAAAAATTTTGGTACCCTCCTTTGAAGATTAACCCCAGTATTTCCATAGTAACTTTCCATGGTTGTGCTCTTTCTCCTTTGCCTGCTCATTTTGTAGCACATTGTTGACATAATCTCCTCTAGTTCTGGGGAATGGGGGATAGTACCTCTGGTCTCAGGTCCCCCTCCACTTCTTTGGCCTGGAACCCCCAAAAGAACTCCACTCTCCTATAAATGCCTGCAGCTGGGAGTGTTCCTTCCCTACTGCTTCTGTACCCAGTGGATATGCTAGTTCCTTCTCACCAAAAGCTGTGTCTGTGCAGTACAGTTGGGTCTGGCAGAGGTTCCCTCAGTCTTTCCCTGTTCTGGTAATAGGACTCCCCATACTATCTAGGAGATGAAATTTCCTATAGCTAGGGCTGAGGATTTCTTTCAACCATCAGGCTCAGAGTTTGCTGTTTTGGAGGAACTAGCCTAGGGCCAAACCTCTGTCCTGGTGTCTTTCTTTTCCAATTATCCCAAGAGGACCACTGTTCTGCCTCAACACATTTTTGTAACAGCTTTACAGTAGCCCTGACTTGCAATTTTATCTTGTTTAGGGGAAAATTGGAGAGCTTGGAATTTTCTGACCTACTCTGCCTTTTTCCCAGAATGCTCTCCTCTTCTAATTAAATTTTAAGCATCTTAAGGACAGGGACTATGTTTTTATTACCTTTGTGTACTAATGTTTTAATTTTTCCACATTCCCCTAAAATTTGTCATTTTCATTTTTTATCATGTTAGCTAATAAGATAAGTATGAGGTGATATCCCAGAGTTATTTTAATTTGCATTTTTCTAGTCAGTAGTGATGTAGGTCATATTTTCAAGTGACTATCAATGATAGTTTTCATTTCTTCTTCTGAAAATGGTTGTTCATATACTTTGAACATTTAGCAACACTTTTTAAAAAAAAAATTGGCTGTTTCCTATGTATTTGAGAAATAAGTCTGTTAGCAAAGAAACCTGCTGTAAAATTTTTCCTAGTTTCCTTCTAATTTTAGCTATGTTAATTTTATTTGTGCAAAAACTTTTTAATTTTGTAATTTCAAGTAATCAAAATTAACTATTTTCTGTATTCTTCTCTATATCTCATTTGGGCACAAACTCTTCTCTTATTCATAGATGTGACATGTACATTTTCCCATCTTTCCCTTATTTACTATGATGTCACCCTATAATATGCCTAAATCATGTATTCATTTTTACCTAATCTTAGTATACAGCTTGAGCTGTTGATTTATGCATAATTTCTGGCAAATGGATTTCAAGTTTTCCTAGCAATTTTTGAGTTCTTACTTCCCAAACTTGGGTCATTGAGTTTATCAAATATTAAATTATTATGGTCATTTACTATTGTGTATTGTTTACTGACTCTGTCTCATTGATCTACCACTCTGTTTCTCTTTAAAAAGATATTTTAAAGCTTTTTATTTTATTTTTATATATTTTTAAATTTAATTTAATTTTATTGAAGCTTTTTATTTACAAAACATATGCATGGGTAATTTTTCACCATTGACACTTGCAAAATCTTCTGTTGCAAATTTTTTTCTTTCAACCCACCCCCTCCTCTAGATGGTAGGTAGTTTAATATATGTTAAAATACATGTTAAAATCCAATATATGTATAAATAGTTATGCAATTTTCTTGCTGCACAAGAAAAATCAGATCAAGAAGGAAAAAAAAAACTGAGAAAGAAAAAATGTAAGCAAACAACATCAGAAAGTGAAAATACTATGTTGTGGTCCACACTCAGATCCCGTAGGCCTCTCTCTGGGTGTATATGGCTTTCTTTATCACTGAACAATTGGAACTGGTTTGAATCACCTCATTGTTTAAGAGAGCCACATCCTTCAGAATTGATCATCGTATAGTCTTGTTGTTGCTGTGTATGATGATCTCCTGGTTTTGCTCATTTCACTCAGCATCAGTCCATGCAAGTCTCTCCAGGCCTCTCTGAAATCATCCTGCTGGTTGTTTCTTATAGAACAATAATATTCCATAACATTCATATACCATAATTCATTCAGCCACTCTCCAATTGATGGGCATCCATTCAGCTTCCACTTTCTAGCCACTACAAAAAGGGCTGCTGCAAATATTTTTGTACATGTGGGTCCCTTTACCTGCATGGATAATTTTTCAATATTAACCCTGTAAAACCTTGTGTTCCAATTCTCTTCCCCCGTATTACTCTATTTTTTAACCACTCTGGTGAGTACTTTGTAATAAGTTTTGAAATCTGGAACTGCCAATCTGCCTTCCTTAACATTTAAAAAAAATTGATTTCCTTGTCATTATTGACCTTCCCTCCCCCCTCCCCAGATAAATTTTGTTACATTTTTTTTGCTAACTCTATAAAAATAATTCTTTTGTAATTTAATTGGTATGCTACTAAATGAGGTTTACACACGTATAGCCACAGCTTGCTGAAGTGTTTGGGAGGCTCCGAAGGAAAGTGTAGGAAAGAAGAAGTTTTAGACTTCCAAACAGGAACTGAGACCAAAAGTCAATGGAGCATTGTGCTGACCTCATTGTTGTATGCCTGTGATATCTGGGTAGGACTATGCCAGAAAACTAAATTATAATCATTTGAATTATCTTAGGAAAATTCTGAACATCATCAGCCAGGATAAGATACCAGACACCGAATTACTTTACTGGACAAAACTGCCAAGCATTTAAACTCTACTGAAGAGATAACAACTCAGTTGGGCTGACCACATCGTTTGAATATCAAAATAAGTTTTCTTATAATTTTATGGAGACTATTTCATGGAAAACTCACAGAGCACTAGCACTTATGTGATGGTCAGAAAAAGCAATACAATGAAATTCTCAAGGTGTCTCTTAAGAATATTAGAATTGATTAAATGACATAGGAACCAAAAAGCACAATAGTGCCCAGAACAGTGTGCACTCACGGGAGAAGATTCTATGCTCTATGAGCAAAGCAGAATTGAAGTAGCTCAAAAGAAACATGAGATGCACAAGATTAGATAATCCACCTAAATTTTTATATGGACTATTTGTGTCCAACAATGTAGAGCATTCCAATGTCTTATTGATCTGATAAGCCACTGTTGAATGTACCGTTAGAAGTAATTTTGATTCTCTTCAAGAGTGAAGGACAATCACCACTAAATGTCATTAAATTTAGGTAGAATTATCATTTTTATTATATTGGTTTAGCCTACGCAAGAGCAATTAATACTTCTCCAACTATTTAGATATGTCTTTATTTCTATGAAAAGTGTTTTCTAATTGTGTTTAAATAATTACTGGATTTATCTTAGCAGGGAGACCTCAAATATTTCATATTGTCTATAGTTTTTTAAATGAAATTTCTTTTATTTATCTCTTCCTGCTTGGTTTTGTTGGTAGTGTACTCAAGATTTATGTATATTTATTTTATAACCTGCAACTTCAAGCTGAAGTTGTTCATTGCTTCAACTAGTTTTTTAGTTTACATTCTCTAGGGTTCTCCAAGTATACTATCATATCACCTACAAAGAGTGATAGTTTTGCTTTTTTTCTTTGCCCATTTTTATTCCTTTTATTTACAGATGTTCCTCTGTTATTGGTATAGATAGTATTTCTAGTAACTTAAAAATAATGGTGATAATGGAAAACCTTGTTTTACTTCTTTTCTTATTGGGAAGACTTCAAAACTTATTTAGGCATGAGATACTGACTACATTTAAAGGAATAAGATTTAAGAGGGGCCGTTAAATGGCACAGGAGATAGAATGCTGGGCCTGGAATCAGGAGTGCCCAAATTCAAATCCAGCCTCAGAAATCAGCTGGGCAAGTCATTTAACCTTGTTTGCCTCAGTTCCTCACCTGAGTTAAACTGTAGAAGGAAATGACAAAGTACCCCACTGTATTTGCCAAGAAAATACCATGAAGACTCATAAAGAATCAGATATGACTGAAATGATTGGTAAGAGAAAGTTTAAGAAGACTGGAAAGGAAGAAAAGACATCAGACAATTATATACTTTAAAGCCAAATTTAATCCTACAGGCAATAGGAAACCTCTGGAATTTCCTGATTGTAAGAGTGACCTATGCCAGTCTGGTCAAACCTGTAGTTGAGCGGAGGATGAATTTGAAGCTGGAAGATTTTTATCCCAGAAGTAACAAACATGTGGTTGTCATAATGCTGACTGCATTACTGAGGGAGATCAGAACCAGATTAAATATAATTAGGAAATATTTGGTAAAATCAATTAATTATTATAATAAAACATACATGATATTAAATTAAAAAAGTAAGTTAATATGTGACCCCAAAAAAGGATTCTTTTGAGATGAGTGGACACTATTTCTATTTAAATTTAGTAGTAGCACTGTTTTAAATTATGTTGGATATGTATAACTACTGGAATATTTTCAACTGACAAGTGGATTTTCCCTTTGACAAATTATTCATGTTAAAAGTGCTCTATGATTCTTCATCAAATTAAAACCATAATATTGCCCTGTTAATTTACTAATTGGAGGACACAATTAGTTGCATGTGTGCTTTTTATAATTGATGAAAAAACATACAAAAAATCCAATAGACTCATTAATCTTAATCATAATTTATACAAATATATAGGTAACCTTCAGAGAAGAGTGGACACCTGTAGCTAATATGCCTGATCAGTAGACATGATTAGAAAGGTAATTCACACCTCTTATTTTTCAGGGTCTCTTACATTTCCTGGTCACACTACCTCACTGTTCCTGCTTGGCTTATTGCCCAGTGGTTGCACCTGGCACATATTCTTTGCCAGGCAGCACTCCACTGATTTTATGCTCACTGACTTCTATGTTTTCAGTGGTCATATGATTGTGGAACTCATCTATACTTTTATTTCCCTGCATTAGCTGGAGACCTCAGCTGCACTTTTACCTCTTCTCTCTCAGAGAAAAAAATGTGCTCTATTAGCTCTAATTTAACATGGAGCACTGAACCTTAACATTCAGGTCATTTAGGGAGACATCATTTTTACATGGTATCCATCAGAGAATGATAGAATCATGGAATCAAAGATTTAGAGCTAGAAGCCCAGAGGCTAACAAGTCCAGCTTTTCATTTTATGAGATAACTATCCTGGAAAGATAAGTAACTCATCCACTAAGTATATGATAGAAGTAGGTTCAAAGCAGCTAGGTGGTACAATGAATAGAGTATTCTATCTATAGTCAGGAAGATACATCTTCCTGAATTCAAAGATAGCCTCAGATACTTGCTAGCAGTGTGAACCTGGGCTTCAGTTTCTTCATCTATTAAATGGGTTTGAGAAAGAAATGGAAAACTACTCCAGTATTTTAGCCAAGAAAACCCAAAATGGATCAGAAATTCAGAAATAATTGAAAAATGACTGACCCACAACAAAAGGTCAAGAATTTCAAAGGAATTATTGGAAAAAATGCAAATGAAGGTGGCCTACCTGTATCAGAGCTAAAATTGTATTATTAAACTGCAGTCATCAAAACCATTTGGTACTGGCTAAAAAACAGATCAGTTGATCAGTAGATTAGGTTAGGCTCACAAGATACAATAGTCAATGACTATAGTAATTTAAGGTTTGATAAACCCAAAGACATCAGGTTCTGGGATAAGAACTCACTATTTGACAAAAATGCTGGGAAAATTAGAAAATATAGTATAGCAGAAACTAGGCACTGAATCACACAACACTCTATACCAAGATAAGGTTGAAATGGGTTCATGATTTAGACATAAAGAGTAATACTATAAGCAAAATAGTAGAAAAAGGGATAGTCCCCTTGTCAGATCTATGAAGAAGGAAGGAATTTATGGCCAAAGAAAAACTAGACAACATTAGGATATAAAGAATGGATAATTTTCATTATTTCTTGTCGAGCATGATAAATGTGGAAATATGTATAGAAGAATTGTACGTGTTTAACATATATTGGATTGCTTGCTATCTAAGGGAAGATGGAGGTAGGAGAAAGGGATGGAGAAAAATTCGGAACACAAGGTTTTGCAAGGTGAATGTTAAAAACTATCTTTGCACATATTTTGAAAATTAAAAAACTTATTATTATTAAAATTTTTTTTCAAAAAGAAGTAGGACCTGAAACTAGTTTCTTTGAATCCAAAACCCTATACAGCATAACTACCCTAGAGTATTGACTATTGTCAATATGACTATTGACTTTTCTCCCCAAGATAGTCTTTACCTCTAGGGGTCAAACTCTTGTGGAACACAGCTATACATTGCTGAAGACATTAAATCTGTCTCAGAACATTCCTGTCCTATTTGTTCCCTGGGATCAAAGTCTATCCAAAGTCTCTATTTGATTTATATTCATTCGCATTTTATTCTTTGGGCTTTTAAATCCATTTTGGTGGTAGGAGGACTTTGTAATGTAAACCCCGTAAGAATTATATAGGTCTCACATACCAGATTTTCCCTCAGTCTAAAACTTTTGAAAAGCTGAGGAGGAAATCTCCCATGTAGAGCTATGCATGGTCATCATAGTCTACTCCAGTGTTTTTTTTTCCCTCCAAATCCTCAGATCACTAGCAAAAATCACTGGCATTTGGGCTACCCAACATATGAAAACTCTAAATCATCAACTTTAAAAGATAAATAGAAATTTATGGCTCTTCTTTTTGAAGAGGTCTATTAAATATCATGGCAGACTTCCTAGAATGTTTCCAAGAGACACTTAATGATCTGATAGAGTCAAAGTGTTAGTGGTAATAGGAGAGGGGAATGAACAAATAAAAGCAGGAAAGAAAGCTGTGACTACAATGACCTTCCTCTGTCATTGGCAATTGTTATGTTCATAAAGGGATTGTGTGCAGGATCAGCTGCAAACTGTTGTTGATATTTGTTTGTACTATACAAAATGATAATTTTTTTCTTCTGCTGGAAAACCCAAGTCAGCCATCCCCTCTATGAAGGGTAGCCAAGCTATTATACTCCTCATGGCATGCTTGTTGGCACTGAGCATCCTGTTTGCTGTTCTGCTCTACCCCAGCAGGTACCAGCAGGAGATAAATGTCTGGTTCATTGTGACCACTAAATAAAAGCTCACATTCACTTAACTTCTAGGCCTGGAAGTTTTTTCTGAGAATTCAGGGAATTGTTATAGCTCATTATCAAGCTCCTGTGGCTTTATCATCAGCTGCCCTCTGCAAGAGTTTGGAACATTCCTTTTTATCTAAGATCTTGACTATATTAAGCTGACTCTCTACTTATACAATTAATAAAAAAAAGAATTGATGAATTATATATTTGTATTTAAATAGGACCAAGTTCAATTTCTCTCCCCCATCTCTTAATTGAGTAAATGGCTTTCATAGATACTAAACTGGCTCATTGTATTTTAAATTTTAGAGTAATTCCTATATAAAGCCCTACTGAGGTAGCCTGCTTGGGTTATTTCACTTGAAATGCATTTTCTGAGCTGTTGAGTTTATTTGTGAGCATTATTGGAATTCACAAACAGTTTGAAAAGTATTTTAATGTAAGTGAAAACAGCTTAACATAAACAACAGGAGAGAACTAAGTATAGCTTTCTAAAATTGGAGCCTAAATATCACCAGTCTTTAAAAAAATCCTCATTCAGCATCTGTTTTTTTTTTTATTATTCTTCCCTTACTCCTTTTAGAGAAAGCAAACTGGACTTACTATATTTGAATATAAAATTCATTTTAACTTTTTTTAATGTACAGCAAACTTTTACCATCAATTTCTCCTGATATGTGTATATATATATATATGTATATATATATATATATATATATTGCTTAAACAACCCCACAAATACTTCACATATACATATTATTTTTTTTTTGTAGAACACTTTCCTTCATAACAATACTATAAGCTACATAGTATAAGTACTCTATTGTACTTTTAGAAATGAGGAAATTGAAGATAGTTTGCCTTCAGCAATTGTTCAGTTGTTTCAGTTGTATCTGATTCAGACTTCATTTGAGGTTTTCTTGACAGTAATACTGGTTTGCCATTTCATTTTACAATTCATTTATAGATGAGAACACCAAGGCAAACAGGTTAAGTAATTTGATCAAGGATATATAGCTACTAAGTGTTTGAGGTTAAATTTGAATCAGGTCTTCCTGATTTCAGACCAAGCATTCTATTCACTGTACCACCTACCTGCTTTCAGTTACACAGCTTCTAAGTGGTAGAACTAAATTCAAACTAAAATCTTCTAGTGCTCTTTTCAAATTATACTAATTCTCAAAATGGAAAATAATTGCAACTCAAAAATTTGACTTCCATATTGGCAAAGGCATAGAGCTTCTGTTTGGGAAAACAGAACAGAAGTTCAAGTTCTTCCAAGAACAATGTATGAGTGAATTTGTATGGGGAAAATAAATCTTAATTTTCAATAACTTCTAGTTAAAATTTATAATTTTCTTCTTATGAAATTCTTCTTATGAATAAAAAATTAAACATTATTCTTTGGGTCTGTAGGTTTCATTAGACTGTCAGAACTTCTCGTATAGAGTGATAGTCACATACACATCACAGAAAACTCATAGAATTCAGATGCAAGCATATCTAACCAGGCCTAATTCTTGGCATATGCCCTCTTTCCCCCTCCCCTTTCCATTTCCCTCTTTCATATTTTTGTTTTTCTTTCTATATCCAATCCTTGGCACATAGTAAGTATTTAGAAAGTGTTTATCAAGTGAGTGACTGATTAACATTTGTCAGGGATGTGCATTTATAAAGAGGATTACTTTCTGCAGATGTGAATTGATCCTTGATGTCTGTTTCAAATCTAAGTTTCAATAATCTTTATTGTAACTTGATTAATTGCATAAATAGAATGGACCCTTAGTCTAATCATGAAGTATAGCACTACATTTGACATCTACCATCTTATGGTAAGACTCCAATATAGGTATTAGTTCTGTCTCCCACTACTGATGACATAAAAAGAATTCTACTAGGTTAAGCTTACTTATTTCAGTTCTAAGCTTAACATGATTCATAAAGTTTTTGGCCTAAAAATGGCCTTCAAAATTACCTATTTCCGAACAATTTAGGGGGGCAGAGCCAAGATGGCGGGGTGAAAAAGTGACTCTCTGCGTCCTCCTCTGATCTTCTCTCAAATCAACAATAAAATAAGCCTCTGAACTGATCTTCAAGTCAATGAATCCAGAAATATTTGGACACTGCTTGCTGATATCTCTGAAAAACTTCATATCAGGTTTGTCTAACTCGGACAGAGGGATAAACAGTGGTGTAGGCTGGAAGTGAGGATGGGACTCAGCTCACTGTGGCAGAAACTCCAAACTCCAAACACTATACTCCAAACTCCAAACACCTGGAGTTTATCTGAGGTACTTGGGACACTCTGCCTTGATTGGGGGCAGGTGTTCTGGCAGACTTGCCTTGTTTAAGGAATAATTCGGACTTAGTTCTAGCCACCACCAGCCCAGCACCTTAAGTTAATTCGGCGAATTGCCCCAGGACAAAGATCTTCAGCCGCCATTTTGTTTAGAGCCTTAAAGAGACATCCATGCTGTCTAAAAAAAATGAAGAAGCAAAAGAGAGCTCTCACCATAGACAGTTTTATCGAGAGAAAGAAGGGATGACCCCAGATCCTGAGGTTCCTTTAGACAAAATTCCAGAGGAAGTTATTAAGGACCATCACTGGTCCCTTTTTCAAAAGGCCTTTCTGGAAGATTGCATAAAGAACCTCAAAAGAGAGCTGGAGGATAAATGGGAAAAAAAAAAAAAAAAAAAACTGAAATCAGTGCAAGAAGGATATGATGCCCTGCAAAAGAGATATGAAAAAGACACCAATTTATTGAAAAATAAAATTAGTGAAGTGGAAAAAGAGTGCAATGAACAAAAAAATTCAATTGGCCAGTTACAAAAGCAGCTTAAAAAGGCAACTGAAGAAAACAACACTTTAAGAATTGAACAAATGCAAGTGAATGACTCAATAAGACTTCAAGAATCAGTCAAACAAAAACAAAAAAATGAAAAATGAGAAGAAAATATGAAATATCTCCTAGGAAAAACAACTGACTTGGAAAATAGATCTGGGAGAGACAATCTAAGGATTATTGGACTTCCTGAAAGCCATGATGAAAAAAAGAATCTAAATACTATCTTCCAGGAAATCCTGAAAGAAAACTACCCTAAGATTGTAGAATCAGAAGGCAAAATCACCATTGAAAGAATTCACCGGTCACCTCCTGAAAGAGACCCCAAAATTAAAACCCCAAGGAATATCGTGGCTAAATTTCAGGACTATAGCACCAAGGAAAAGATTCTGCTAGCAGCTAGAAAGAAACAATTCAAATACTGAGGATCAATAATTAGAATCACACACGATCTGTCAGCCTCCACATTGAAGGATCAAAGGGCCTGGAACCAGATATTCCAAAGGGCAAAGGAACTTGGATTACAGCCAAGAATAACCTATCCAGCTAGAATGAGCATTATCCTCCAGGGAAGAAGATGGTCATTCAATGATATAGGTGAATTTCACCTATTTCTAATGAAAAGACCGGATCTGAACAAAAAATTCGACATCCAAAAACAGAACTCAAGAGATGCATAAAAAGGTAAAAAGGAAAGGACTCTTGAGAACTTTATTTCTACTATGGGGATACTTAAAGTTTGGGGGTATAATTAACTATGAAAAAGAAAACTAGAGGGGTAAAGGTTGTCATACTGGGGAAAAGAGGGAAAAGTGGTAAAATAAGATCTAAAAAAAGAAGGTAAAAACAAGGTAAAATCTCTTGAAGAGGCAAAGAAAAACTAATATAATTGAGAGAAAGAGGGGAGGGATATGAGCATTGTGTAAATCTTACTCTCATCAGGTTGGGTTCTAAAAGTGTATATCAGACACTTGATTTCACATAGAAACTTGTCTGTTGCTAGAGGGAAGTGGGAGGGAAAGGAGGAAAAAGAAAGGGATAAACTATTAGAAGAGAAAATAGAAGAATCAGGGGAAAGGAGTTAAAAAAGGGGGAGGGGATATAAAGGGTGGAGTATTGTTTGGGAGAGGGGGTCATCAAAAGCAAAGTACTTAGGAGGGAGAAGGGAGAAAGGGGAAAGGAAAGGGGAAAACATAACTTGGGTAAATAAGATGGCAGGAAATAAAGAATTAGTTATTCTAACTGTGAATGTGAATGGGATGAACTCTCCCATAAAGCAGAAGTGGATATCAGACTGGATTAAAAACCAGAATCCCACAATATGTTGTCTACAAGAAACACATCTAAAACATAGTGACATATATAGGATGAAGGTAAAAGGCTGGAGCAGAACCTATTATGCTTCAGGTGAACAAAAGAAAAAGCAGGGGTAGCAATCCTTATCTCAGATCAAGTAAAAGCCAAGATAGATCTAATCCAAAGAGATAAGGAAGGAAACTATATTTTATTAAAGGGTACCATAGATAATGTAGCAATATAATACTAAATATATACGCACCAAGGGCAATAGCATCCAAATTCCTAGAGGAGAAATTAAGAGAGATGCAAGAAAAAATAGACAGCCAAACTATACTAGTGGGGGATCTCAACCTTGCTCTCTCAGAATTAGATAAATCAAACCACAAAATAAACAAGAAAGAAATTAGGGAGATAAAACAATTGTTAGAAAAGTTAGGTATGATAGATCTATGAAGAAAGTTGAATGGAGACAGTAGGGAGTTTACTTTTTTCTCAGCAGTCCATGGAACCTATACAAAAATCGACCATGTGTTAGGGCATAAAAACCTCAAAATCAAATGCAGAAAGGCAGAAATAGTAAATGCATCTTTTCCAGATCATGATGCAATAAAAATCACATGCAATATAAGGCCAGGAGAAAATAAACCAAAAGTTAATTGGAAATTAAATAATCTAATCCTGAAGAATGAATGGGTGAAAGAGCAAATCATAGACACAATCAATAATTTCATCCAGGAGAATGACAATAAGGAGACAACATACAAAAATTTGTGGGATACAGACAAAGCGGTTATAAGGGGCAATTTTATATCTCTAGATGCTTACTTGCATAAAATAGAGAAAGAAAAGGTCAATGAATTGGGCTTATTATTAAAAAACAACTAGAAAAAGAACAAATTAAAAACCCTCAATTAAATACCAAATTGGAAATTCTAAAAATAAAAGCAGAAATTAATAAAATTGAAAATAAGAAAACTATTGAATTAGTAAATAAAACTAAGAGTTGGTTCTATGAAAAAACCAACAAAATAGATAAGCCTTTAGTTAATTTGGTAAGAAAAAGGAAAGAGGAAAATCAAATTATTAGTCTCAAGAATGAAGGGAGAACTTTCCTCCAATGAAGAGGAAATTAGAGCAATAATGAGGAGTTACTTTGCCCAACTTTATGCCAGTAAGTTTGATATTTTAAATGAAATGGGGGAATATCTACAAAAATATAGATTGCACAGGTTAACAGAAGAGGATATAAATTATTTAAATAGCTCCATATTAGAAAAAGAAATAGAACAATCTATTAACCAACTCCCTAAGAAAAAACCTCCAGGGCCAGATGGATGTACATGTGAATTCTACCAAACATTCAAAGAACAATTAATTTTAATACTATACAAACTATTTGAGAAAATAGGGACAGAAGGTGTACTGCCAAATTCCTTCTATGAGACTGATATGGTGCTGATAGCTAAACCAGGTAGGGTAAAAACAGAGAAAGAAAACTATAGACCAATTTCCCTAATGAATATTGATGCAAATTTTTTAAATAAGATATTAGCAATGAGATTACAGAAAGTCATCCCCAGGATAGTACACTATGACCAAGTAGGATTTATACCAGGGATGCAGGGCTGGTTCAATATTAGGAAAACTATCAGCATAATTAATTATGTTAATAACCAAACTAACAAAAACCATATGATTATCACAATAGATGCAGAAAAAGCATTTGATAAAATCCAACACCCTTTCCCATTAAAAACACTAGGGAGTATAGGAATAAATGGGCTTTTCCTTAAAATGATCAGTAGCATCTACTTAAAACCATCAGCAAGCATCATATGTAATGGAGACAAACTAAAACCATTTCCAATAAGATCAGGAGTGAAACAAGGCTGCCCACTGTCACCATTACTATTTAATATTGTATTAGAAATGTTAGCTTTAGCAATCAGAGAAGAAAAAGAGATAAAAGGAATTAGGGTAGGTAATGAAGAAACCATATTATCACTCTTTGCCGATGACATGATGGTATACTTAGGGAACCCTAGAGACTCAACTAAAAAACTACTAGAAACAATTCACAACTTTAGCAAAGTGGCAGGATTCAAAATAAATCCACATAAATCATCAGCATTTTTATATATTACCAACAAAGTTCAGCAGCAAGAGATACAAAAAGAAATTCCATTCCAAATAACAGATGATAGGATAAAATATTTGGGAATCTATCTGCCAAGGAAAAGTCAGAAACTATACGAACTAAACTACAAAACACTTTCCACACAAATAAAATCAGACCTAATCAGTTGGAAGAACATTAAGTGCTCATGGGTAGGCAGAGCAAACATAATAAAAATGACAATACTACCCAAACTAATCTACTGATTTAGTGCCATACCAATCAAACTCCCAAGAAATTATTTTACAGATCTAGAAAAAATAGTAGCAAAGTTCATTTGGAAGAACAAGAGGTCAAGGATTTCAAGGGGATTAATGAAAAAAAAGGCAGATGAAGGCCTTGCTGTACCAGATCTAAAACTATATTATAAAGCAGCAGTCAACAAAACCATTTGGTACTGGCTAAGAAATAGAGCAGTTGATCAGTGGCACAGGATAGGTTATCAGGACAATCTAGGCAATAACCTTAACAATTTAGTGTTTGATAAACCCAAAGGCCCCAGCTTTTGGGATAAGTACTCACTATTTGTCAAAAACTGCTGGGAAAATTGGAAACTAGAGTAGAAGAAATTAGGGCTTGACCCACATCTAATACCACATACCAAGATAAGATCTAAATTAGTTCATGATCTGGATGTAAAGAGTGATATTATAAGTAAATTAGAGGAACGTAATATAGTTTACCTCTCAGACCTGTGGAGATGGAATAAATTTATGTCCAAAGAAGAAATGGAACTCTTAATTGAACACCAGATAGATAATTTTGATCATATTAAGTTAAAAAGTTTCTGTACAAATAAAACTAATGCAGACAAGATTAGGAGGGAAGCATCAAATTGGGAAATCATCTTTACATTTAATGGTTCTGATAAAGGCCTCATTTCTAAAATATATAGAGAATTGTCTCATATATATAAGAATTCAAGCCACTCTTCAATAGATAAGTGGTCAAGAGATATGAACAGACAATTTTCAGATGATGAAATTACCATCTCTAGTCATATGAAAAGTTGCTCCAAATCACTATTGATCAGAGAAATGCAAATTAGGACAACTCTGAGGTACCACTACATACCTGTCAGATTGGCTAAAATGACAGGAAAAGATAACTATGAATGTTGGAGGGGATGTGGGAAAACTGGGACACTAATACATTGTTGGTGGAACTGTGAACGGATCCAACCATTCTGGAGAGCTATTTGGAGCTATGCTCAAAAAGTTATCAGACTGTGCATACCCTTTAACCCAGCAGTGTTTCTATTGGGCCTATATCCCAAAGAGATCTTAGAGGAGGGAAAGTGACCCACATGTGCAAGAATGTTTGTGGCAGCTCTTTCTGTAGTGGCTAGAAACTGGAAACTGAGTGGATGCCCATCAATTGGAGAGTGGCTGAATAAATTATGGTAAATGAATGTTATGGAATATTATTGCTCTGTAAGAAACGACCAGCAGGATGATTTCAAAGAGGCCTGGAGGGACTTGCATTAACTGATGCTGAGTGAAAGGAGGAGAACCAGGAGATCATTGCTCACAGCAACAAGACTATATGATGATCAATTCTGATGGACATGGCTCTCTGCAATAAAGAATTGTCTCAAACCAGTTCCAATTGTTCACTGAAGAAAACCATATACACCCAGAGAGAGGGATATGAAATATGGACCATAACATAACATTTTCATGCTCTCTATTGATGTTTGCTTGCATTGTGTTTCCTTTCTCCGATTTTCTTTTTTTTCCCTTGTAGATAGGATTTTTCTTGCATAACTTGTCAAGTATTTCAACATTATTAACATGTAGTGGACTTCCTGCCATCTAGAGGAGGGGAGGGGACTGGGGGTAAAATTTGTAATGGAAAGCTTTGTAAAGATCAATGCTGTGGAACTACCCATACATATGTTATACAAATAAAAAGCTTTAATAAAAAAAAAAGAAAGAAAATTACCTGTTTCCTTAATTGAGAGGTAAAATTGTTGGAGATGATGGAAATTGGACTTGGACAAGTTTCATGATTTACACCAAGTAACATAATTATTTAGGGATAAAAGTGGAACTAAAACTCCCATCTCTAGATCCCAAGTCCATTTTCTTTCCAACATATGAAACTTCTTTCCCTTTGTTTAAACAATTAAATAAGAAAGACAATTAAATGAGTCAAATGGTACTAAAGAGAATAAACATGTCTTTTGGAGACATTTAAGTATTTATTTTTCCAAATATGTGATTTGGAGCTGCAAATGTAGAAATTCTCCATATAGGGAGCTCAAATAAGGTTACTCATTTCAAATTGCTCTGTAATTTATAGGCTTAGATAATTACCTACTTTACTCTCAAATTAAATTTTATACAGGGTCATATAACCAATAGCTATTAAAGGTAGAACTTGAACTCATATTTTCCCAGCACTGAGCCTATATTTCATCTGTCTGTTATACTAGTGGTGCCTAACTGAAATAGCAAAACAACTCACTAAACTATACGTAAGGATCTCTATGGCAGTTATACTGACTTAGAAATTTTTATTGATTTTGTTATTTCCAAGTTACATTTTAATCTGGTTCACAACCACTTAGGATTGTGAGCCATGTGTTTAATACCTTTTCACTACACCATACTATTTCTTTCCCAATTCCATAGAGCTTTAGAATATCAAACCTGAAGGGACCTCAGAGGTAAATAGAACTTGAAGGGAGAATCCCTCTACAATATTCAGGACAGTGTCCTGGTCTTCAATTCAATTCTATAAATATTTGTTAAGCACCTACAATATACCAGACACTGTATTAAATGCTTTGGATACAAATAAGAAAACTATAGTCCCTATCTTCAAGGAGTTTAAAGTCTTATGAGAGAAGATAATACAGAAAAAAGAAGCTGGAAGAAGGAGGATGTCTGTGGGCAGATGGATATGACAGAGTTCAAACCAAGAAGAGCTACAAATGGAAAATGGAGAATAGCTGCTTAGTTAGTCAATAACTAAAAATCCTAATGATCCCTTTTTGAGAGCTATTGTAGAAATCAGTGGTCATCTGGTTAGAGTGAAGCTCTGAGAGTCAGAAATTCCTTAGTCCAAGTCTTGCCTTTAACACAAAATGAATAAACTGTTTAACAACTTGGTGACCAAGGTAACTTTCTAAGACTGTAATTTGCTGATCTCCATTATTTATGCCATAGAAATTATACATTTGCATTAAAAAATAAGCCAGACTGAAATCTGGAAATCTTTTCACCAGACTCACTAACTTTTTCCTGCTGTCAAATGGAAACTTTAATTCCATCAATATCCCATGAGAAGGGAAATAACAATTTCATGGTATTTGGATCAGTGCAGATCAAGACTGTAAATATCACAGTTTGTTTTAAAAAATAAATGTGTTAAGAATCTATGATAAACTCTCTACCAATTATTAGAAATCAGACAATGTTTTTCAGCAGTTCCTCAGGTAAAAATCTCCAGAGAATAGCTATGTTATAATATATCTAGAGATTTCAAATTTCAAATCTGCTCCACATCCTATTTCTTCTCATCCTAAACTCAGTCATCAGAAAATTACCAATGAAACTGATTTGGACAACAACATAGGTTAATTAATAAAAGCCCATATATGGAGACAGATTTTATTCCAATTTCTCTGAAATAGTTCAGGCTAGCTTCACTGAGATATCTTAATGAAAGACCATTGAATTGGGATTCAAGAGAACTGCCTTCTAGTCCCAAATTCAGGTAGTATGTGACATTAATGAAGTTTTTCTCTTTCTCTCAGGGCCTTAGAGTCCCTTCAACTTAATCCAGGAGTCTATGAAAGGGGCATAATGGAAGTGTTTGGGATGGAGAAGGAATATCAGTAGTGAGGAAAGACCTATTGAAAGGGAGGTCATAAAGGGTCACTCATGAGTTTTTCTTACTTCATAGTTTTGGCTTACTAGAGAGGTATTTATTTCTAAATTTTCTAGTATTGGATTTCACAGATGATTAGAATGCACACATGTCATAGGATGGCATCACTCAGTTCAAAATATTATAGATTTAGAGGTGAAAGAGTTCATCTAGTCCACTCCTCTCATTTTATAAATGAGGAAGCTGAGAGCCAGAGTAGTGAATAGGTTATTTACATAGCACTAGGACCAGAATTTGGATTATCTCCTTTGATTCCAAAAAAAACTTCCTCTGGTGTTATCATTCTCCTTCATTTCACCTTCTCTCTTTTCTCCCTACTCCCAGAAAGACCAATTGCCAAAAAAGGCCAATTGATTTGGGAAAGATCTATCTGTTTCTGCTTGTGGTAGAGTGTAAAATCACTTGAAGACAAAAACCTCAATAGGTTTAAACCCTGAAAATTCTAATTAAGTGCTAACTCTGATTGCTTTGGGCTATGAAGGGAGATTAAAGGCTGTTTCATGCTGATAAACAAATATGCATTCAATATAAGTGTCAGTAAGATCACTAACTTCCCTTGCAGTGTGAAATCCTTGCTATGTGTTTGTGTGTTGTATCTTCATTAAAATATAGACAGTTGATTAGTAACATTTCAGATGAACATCATTTTGCACATTAATGAAATTACCGAACCTTTTGGGTCTCTCCTCTGACACAAATAGAACACAATTTACTTACCTCCTCCTCCACAATATTGTGGTTGTTAAAATAAAATTGGTTTTGTTTGAGGTCTGATTTTTAATTTTTTTTTTGTTGTTGTTCCTGGTGGCCTAGAAACAATAAGGAATTGACTTTTTGGGAAAGAGGTGTTAGGAACAAATTCATAGGGTCACAAGGTTTTAAGGAAAAAGGCCTTAGAGATCATTCAGTAGGTAAGTTCACAGATTTTGAGCTAGAGAGACTTTAGATATAATTTTCTAGTCCCAGAATTTCATTTTACCAATTACACATTTCTCACCACTGACTTGTCATACTGTCTGAAATTTTTGTCATTTGAAAGAATAATTTCTTGTGGATTATGAAATTTCTTTTATAGCATTTTCTAATTCACTACAAGATCTCCTTAGTTATCACCTAAAAGTGAAAGAATATTAAATTTTCCAGCAAAAGGTATCTTGGAAGTACTTCAGGAAAGTGAAGAAAACAAAAAATTTTTTCAAGATTAAAATGTTTACATCCCTACATGGGGAGATGATGTGTGTGTGTAACTAGTGAGAATTGTATCTTTGTCAGGGCACTTAGAAGGGGTATATATCTATGTACAATAAGTTGACTTTAATGTGATGATACATAAAAGAAATTAGGGGTGGAAAAGGAATTGTACTGGGAAAAGAAGAAAGGGAGAAGAAACACAAAGGGCTCATTACAATTGAGGGTAAAAAGGGATAGGAATGGGCATTGTTTGAACCTTAATCTCATTGATTTTGTCTCAAAGAGAGAATATCATATATACTTAGTTTAATATAAAATTTTTTTTCACCCTATAGGAAAATAGGACAGGAAAGGGGAAGGAATGAGGGAGGTTAATAGAAAGGAGGGCAGAAGTAGAAGGGGAAAAGGGTAAGAAAGGGGGGAGGACTGAAAAAAGGGAAGGCAAATTGAGGAAGTAATGATCAGAAGCAAAATACTGCTGAGAAGGGAAAGGGTGAAAGGAGAGAGAAAAGTATAACCTACGGAAAATAGGATGGCAGAAAATACAATTAGTAATATTAATTGTGAATGTGAATGATATGAACTCTCCCATAAAACAACAGTGAATAGCAGAATAGATTAATACCCGGAATCCTACAACATATTGTTTACAAGAAACACATTTGAAGCAAAGAGTTACATACAGAATAAAGATAAAAGGTTGGAGCAGAATCTATTATGCTTCAGAAGTACAAAACAAAAAAAGGAGGAGTAGCAACTGATCTCATATCAAGCAAAAACAAAAATAGATCTAATTAGAAAAGAAAAGAAAGGAGACTATATCTTCTTGCTAAAGAGTAGCATAGATAACGAAATAATATCAATTCTAAACATATGTGCACCAAGTGGTACAGTATCCAATTACCAGAGAAGAAGTAAAGTGAATTGCAAGAAGAAATAGACAGCAAAACAACGAGGATCTCAACCTCCCTCTATCAGAACTATAAATCTAACTACAAAATAAAAAGAAAGAAATTAAGAAGTGAAAAAGAATTTTAGAAAAGTTATTTATGATAGACCTTTGAAGAAAATTAGATGGGGTTAGGAAGGAATATACCTCTTTTTCTCAGTGACCCATAGCACCTACACAAACACTGACCATGTATTAGGGCATAAAAACCTTACAATACAGAAATATAGAAATACTATCATCAGATGATGATGATGCAATAAACATTACATAATAATAAAGGGCCATGGAAAAATAGACCAAAAATTAATGGGAAACTAAATAAATCTGATCCTAAAGGGGTGGGTGAAACAACAGATCATAAAAAGCAATTGATAATTTCATCCAAAAGAATGTCAATAATGAGAAATATACCAAAATTTATGGGGTGCAATTAAAGTGGTGCTTAGAGGGAAATTGTGTATCTCTAGATGCCTTCATGAATAAAATAGAGAAAGAAAAGTAACAAATTGGGCATACAACTAAAAAAATTAGGGAAAAGACAAATTAACACTCCACATACCCACAAACAAATATCAAATTAGAAATTCTGAAAAGCAAAGAAGAGATTAATAACATTGAAAGGAAACTATTGAACTAATAATAAAAAAAAACCTGAGTTGTTTTTAAGAATAAATCTAACAAAATAGATAAATCTTTAGTTAACTTGGTTGGAAAAAAACAAAAAACCAATTCATGAGTATCAAAAATGAAGAAACTGAACTTATAATGAATACAAAAGAAATTAAAGCAGTAATTAAGAGCTATTTTGCCCAATTGGGTGGCAATAAATCTGATAATTTAAATGAAATGGATATATACTTACAAAAATAGAGATTTCCCAGATTAACAGATGAGGAAATAAATTAAATAGTCCTCTTTCAGAAAAAAAGAAATTAAACAAGCAATTAATGAACTCCCAAAGAAAAAATCTCCAGGGCCAGATATATTTGCAAGTGAACTCTAACAAACATTTATAAACAATTAATTTCAATACTATACAAACTACTTGGGAATGTAGGAGAAGGTGTCCTATCATATTTGTGATACAGATATGGTACGGATACTGTTGTGACACAGTTCCATGTCTCAGTTTCCCTCAATTGTTCTGCCTCGGTAGCAAACCTCCCTCCCCCTTCTGACCATTCAGACTGAGATTGGGCTGAAGAAAAATGGATGCTAACATTCCAAAGAGTCATAAAACCTCTAGATGGCCTATCTCAAATACCTAGACATACCCCTTATACTTTGACTTCAGACTCAGTGGCTCCTAGTTTCTTCCCAAACTTATCAGAATTTATGACCCTTCTCCATACCCCAATGTCAGAATTGAATTGATAGTCCTTTCTTGGAACTCCAATTCCCCCCAGTGTCCTCTCCCTCCTTCTGCCTCTTGAGCTCTTTGTTCCCCTGAGCAACTGAGCCTTTTAAGAATCCTTGGAGCAAACTCACTAATGGATGGATACTTTGAGATTCAGATGGCTGGATAATGGCTGCCAGTCTAACTCTCCAGGACTGGGGGCTTTGAGACAGGAGTTCCATTCAGTCCTACTCATAGCTATGGATCCTAAACTCTCCATTAACATCAATAAAATATTAATAATCTCCAATATGTAGTACTGCCCCAGTTTCTCCCAGAACATTACATTTGGAGGTTCTACAGAAGGCTCTTTGTTTGAGGAAGGCCAGCCCTCTGGCTTTTTCCAGAGTCCCTCGAGGGGAGTAGTTTCAGGTGCAGCAAGGGCTCAAGGCAGACACCTCTATCTGGCCATAGGAAAGTCTCTTTAAAACCCCTGCAGGGTAAGTTCTCTGTCTGAGTGCCAGCACACTGATTGGTCCCCAGAAAGGAATATGAAAAGGACGTGAAGAAAAAAAGAAAAAGAAGCAAGTCTTTTAAAAGTTTCTCTAAGGTGAAAATTTAACTCACTTCCCTTCCCCCATCCACCTCTTTTGGGTGCTTCTTTAAAAAAGGAAGTAGTGTTTTTTTTTAAAAGGGACAGCTCACTTTTACATGGTGTTAATTCACTGAATATTTCTTTAGTTGGGTACATGATTGTCTCCAGTTTAAGGAATATAACAAATGTGATATGTAATTTGGTAGGGTTATTTCCAAAGGTTTATTTGATATTTTTTTTCAGAATCTTTCATATTCTTTTATGTGGAATTAGGATATTCTATATGAGTTTTAATTGATTATATTGAATCATCTTAAAGTCGTACCCTCTAATTAGAGGAATTCTGAGAATAATAGTTTTTGCTTTTGTCCCTTTGAAAGTTTCTGTTGTGGACAAGATGCAATTTGGAATTTTTTTTTATGTATTGGGTATTTTAAAAGCAAAATGATCTGTAATATTCACCTTATGAAACATCTACTTAGATATGAAAGATAAATTCCAGAAAGTTCATGGAGCAAATCTTTTACTGTTATCAATATATGATCATGGTAAATGCCTATTTAGGATTTAAGTGAAGCTTTAGTTAATAGAATTTGTTATTGGAAGTAAAATTTCTTGGGCTTGGAGCTAATATTATTTGGGAGTTTTAAAGCTCTACTTTCTGAAAGTTACTGGGTCAATTAGCTGGAGTAAAACTGAGTTAAGGCTATTTTATCCTGTGTCCTGTATGTGCTGAAAAAAATCAGTTTTGACTGATTATATAATGATATAGTCATTTCCCTGTTTTTCCTCCTATAACTAATTTCTATGATCAGAGCAATAATCAATATGAATCTTTGATGCAATTCAATTATGTCATACCTTGCTGTTTCCAATCTGGTTATACATAATCATTATACTTAGGCATATGAATATTTAGCCTAGTCATCTATCTGTTACTAGATATTTGTGTCTATAAGTAAGTATTCAGGTTTTTAAAGGTTTCTAAATAATGAGAGGACAATTGGCACAGTTGTCTGAGAGATCTAACTGCTTTTTGTTTATGGGGGCTACAGCTGACAACCATTTGTCTGTCCTGTGAGACAAATTTATCTCCTTTCATGGAAAGCTGCTGACCAGTCTATACTGGCTTTTCCACATTTTGTAGCAGTTCTCTTGTGCACCAGTCCTTCCTTCTCAGACTGTCCTAACCTTTATTTGTTAGATTTATTTTTTTTAATTATAGATTTTGGTCAAGTTACTGCCTGCTTTCAACACACCCAAGCTCCTCCCTGGACAAGAAGTTAACTTCTCCCCTTTCAGCATGAAGCGGCTTTTTAAAGAGACATTGCCCCTGCTCCTAATGGACATTGTGCCTCATTTGGGGGGAACTGAAGGTGGTTTATGAATGACTGTTAAACTCTGTGTATTATTGTACAGTCTTGCTTGGGTCCCCTGTTACTGTGTATTACTGTACAATTCTGATTGGGCCCCTATTACTGTGTATTACTGTACAATCGTGATTGGGTTCCCTATTGCTGTATTTTGGATTTAAGGACGAAAAATGTTGTTAAGTTTTTGGGTGACTTTTACTGTAATGAATAGTTTTTATCTGCATTTTCTAATTGATCACAATGTTCCCTTCAGGATATGTAATTGTTTAAGGGATCTTGAGTTCCAGAGTAGAAAACCCCTACTATACTAGTCTGTTAGGTGAGTTCTACTTAACAACTAGAGCCCTATTTACTCCTCCTTGGATGATTCCTTCAGTGGGAAAAAAAGGTCAGGGGTGGAGGGAGGGGAAGAGGAATGAGAAATAGTAACCAGGAAAGCTAGTGGATTTTTCCCAAAAGTACTTGAAAGAATGGGAACTGCTAGTACCCCTAGTTTCCTATTCACTTGGCCTTTGGCACTTCTGCCCCACCCCCAACGCACCAGTTCAAATTGGAAGCCCTTACAGCAGTCCATTTTTGTTTTCACTGCTTGGTTTATTATTTAAACCCAAACCAGACTGTGATTGCTGGCTCTGCTTTAACTTTGAACCCCCTTATTCTGTTGGAATTGCCCTGGCAGACTCAGTTTCTGATTACTAGCAGTCTCTCTGATCCACTTCTCCAGTCCTGTAAGCCCAGTTCCTAATTAGCATTTCACCATCCTTCCTTGCAGTGTGTTTATTATGCTTCTGAGAGTTTGTGATTTGCCTGCCTTGGTGGTCTGATTAAGTGTGCATATTCTGACAATTTATGTAGCAGTGTCTGTTAGTCTGTCATTTCTTCTGGGCAGGGACAGGTGGAGCAATTTTGGGTCTCACCCTTCCCCCTTGGAGTCTCTGACAGCCTTGCAGTGTCCCTCCTAGAGGGGCCAGCACAACTGCCTTGGGCACTGCTGCATCCTCTGCAAGCAGAGGCTGAGTGCACAAACTAACATTGAACTGCCCATCTCAAACTGGGTTCCCTGGCTGAGATGGTGCTCCAGAACTGCAGAGGACCTGACAGGCTTGCAACAAGGAGGACTATAGAAGGCTGTTAACAGCTCTGGGGCTATCAGGGAGAGGCTTGCTTTCACCGTAGGTCCTTGCACCTTTTCTAGTTTTATTTTGATTTATCTGCTCCTGCTTAGGGTCGGTCAAAATCATGGTGCTAAAATCTTCTGGGTATCTGGGGGAAGGTGATTCAATGATTTGAATATTCAGGAAAGAGAGAGTGTGGAAGGTTGTACCACAGTTCCCTTGTTTCAGTTTCCCTCAATTGTTTTGTCTCAGTTTCCCTTAATTGTTCTGCCTTGGTAGCAAACCCCACTCCCATACACATAACTTTCTGACCATCAAGAATAATTGGGCTACTGAGCAATTACTGATGGAATTCCAAAAGTCATAAAACCTCCAGATGGCCCATCTCAAATACCTAGACATACCCTTTATCTTTATGGTCTCAGACTCAGTGTCTCCTAGCTTCTTCCCAAACTTATCAGAATTTATGACCTTTCTCCATTCCCCAACCTGTCAGAAGTGAATTGATAGTCCTTTCCTGGAACTCTCATCCCCCCAGTGCCTCTCCCTCCTTCTGCCTTCAAATTCCTGAGAGTAGGCTTAACTAATATAATAAAAAAGACAATTCTACATAAATTAATCTATTCAGTGCCATACTAGTTAAACTGCTAAGACTTTATAGAGCTAGAAAAAATAATAACAAAATTAATCTGGAAGAACAAAAGGTAAAAAATTTCAAAAGACTTAATGAAAACAAATGCAAAGGAAAGTGGACTGCAGCAGCAGTCATCAAAACCATTTGGTGCTAGCTAAGAAATAGAGTAGTTGATCAGTGGAATAATTTAGGTTCATAAGACACATTAGTCAATGACTATAATAATCTAGTATTTGATAAAACCAGAGTCTAGCTTCTAGGATAAACTCACTGTTTGACAAAAATTGCTGGGAAAACTGTAAAATTGTGTAACAGAAACTATACTTTGACCCACACTTAACACCCTATACCAACATAAGGCTGAAATGGGTTCATGATTTGGACATAAAGGGTGCTGCTATAAACAAATTAGGAGAACAAGGGACTCTCTACTTCTCAGATGTGTGGAGAAGGAAGGAATTTATGGCCAAAGAAGAACAAGAGAAAATTATGAAATGCAAAATGCATAATTTTGAATATATTAAACTAAAAAGTTTTTTTTGTACAAACAAAATTAATGAAACCAAGATTAAAAAGGAAGCAAAAAGCTGGGGAAAAGTTTTTACATCTGGTATTTCTGATAAAGGTCTCATTTCTAAAATATATAGAGAATTGATTCAAATTTATAAGAATACAAGCCATTCCCCAAATGATAAATGATCGTAGGATAATAACATAATTTTCAGACAAAGAAATGAAAATATTTCTAGGCATGAAAAAATGTTCTAAATTATTATTGGTTAGAGAAATATAAATTAAGATAATTATGAGTTACCACATATTTCTCAGATTGCCTAAGATGACAGGAAAAGATAATGATAAATGTTGGAGTGAGTGTGGAAAAACTTAGACACCTACATTGTTGGTGGAATTGTGAAATGAACTAACCATTTTGGACAGGAATTTGGAACCAAGCCCAAAGGGCTATTAAACTGTGCATGCCTTTTGATCCAGCAATGTTTCTACTGAGTGTATATCCCAAAGAGATCATAAAAAAGAGAAAAAGACCAAGAAACACCCAAAATGTTTGTAGGATACCTTTTTTGTAGCGGCAAGGAACTGGAAATGGAGTGAATGCCCATCAGTTGGGGAATGGCTGAATAAGTTATGGTATATGAATATAATAGAATATTATTGTTCCATAAGAAATGATCAGCAGGCTGGTTTAAGAAAAGTCTGGAAAGATTTACATGAGCTGATGCTAAGTGAAGTGAGTAGGATGAAGAAAACATTGTATATAGCAACAACAAGATTATGTGATGATCAACTGTGATGAACTTGCCTCTTCCTTTTTTTCCCCCCAAAAATGTATTATTTTTCACTTTATTTTTTTCTTGGTAGGTTTTTTAGAGGAGATTACTTAATTTTTTTTATAAATTTGATAACAGCTTTTTATTTTCAAAATATATGCAAAGATAGTTTTCAACATTTACCCTTGCAAAACATGTTCCGAATTTTTTTCCTCCCTTCTGCCTTGTTTCTCTCCCCTAAGCAGCAAATAACTCAATTTAGATTAAACATGTCCAGTTCTTCTATACATAGTTCCACATTTATCATGCTGCACAAGAAAAATCAGATAAAATATGAAAAAAAGTGAGAAAGAAAAAAAAAAGCAAGTAACCAGCAACAAAAAGGTGAAAATACTATGTGGTTATACACATTCACTCCCCATAGTCCTCTTTCTGGATGCAAATGGCTCTCTCCAACACAAGTCTATTGAAATTGGTCTGAATCATCTAGTTGTTGAAAAGACCCAAGTCCATCACAGTTGATCATCATATTATCTTGCTGTTGCTGAGTGCAATATTCTTTTGGTTCTACTCAAATCACTTAGCATCAGTTCATGTAGGAATTGACTCTTTTCAACTATGAAGTGATAGTTACTTAAAAACATCATAATTGTAGAAAATGCTAAATTTCTGTTAGAGGTTTCTAAAAGATGTATTTTTATTCTTGTCCAAGATCAATCCCATCTTGTTCTAGAAAAGCTGAGCAAACAAAATTTCTTCTATCTCTTATAAAGGTACATTTAGAGTCATAGTGTCTTGAATTAGAAAGAAACTCTAAAGATAATTTAGTCCAATTTTACAGAACAAGAAACTGAGACCTAGAGAGGGGAATTACCTTACCCAAAGGTCCTCAGAATTTGACAAGCCTAGTAATAGAACATAGTTATATTTTCTCCCATATCAGTGCCATTTTCATTGTATAATGTGGTCTTACTTTACCAGGACTTTATTCTCATATCAAATCCAAATACATGTTAGCTAAAGTTATATATGAACACACATTTTAATACACATATATGTATATATGTATAAGTATATATATAAACATTTATTTTAGCCCTGACCTATGATTGCATTAGTAAGGAATTCCTTTTGTGAAAACTCCCTCCATTTAATATAGATCAGCAACTTCTCAGAAATTTGTAATCTTATTGGGCTGAAAGGTAAAGTTTGTGTCTTTGGTCACATTCCTCATATATGTCAGAAGCAGAATATGAACCTAGGTCCTTTTTACTCCAAGATTAATTTTTATCCATTATGCCATGTTATTTCTCTATTATAATCAAATATTCAAATTGATCTCTAATTTTACCAAAATGGATATTCAACAATGAAAATCACAACCCAGCTCCATCTATCTATCTATCTATCTATCTATCTATCTATCTATCTATCTATCTATCTATCTATATTTTAAAACCTGTTCTTCTTTAGTGTACTCCATCTTTGGAGGAATTTCCCTTTATTCATTCTCATGTTTTAAGTCATGTCCCAAAATCCCATTCCTGTTCTCTGATGTCATAATCACAACTAGCCTTTTCCCTCCCCCAAAGTTTCTGTTTTCAATCAAGATCAGTGATCAAATCAATACTTAAGATCCTAAAATATTCTTGCCTAATTTTTTATGGGTGGGTTTTCTGGTAGTAGAATTGTCCCCATGTACATCACCAGAAAAATGATAATGACCATCAAATGTGAAAAGTCCTGAAAGGTTCTCCATTTCAACCATGATTTGTGTCTTTCTATATGTCACTACTCTCTTTACTACCACTACAAATCTCTCCCTCCTCTTATCTATATTGACTGACTTTACTCCTGAGAGCATCTAGGGATCTATATCATTATTCTGTTCTAACAAATTCTTCCTCTTCAGTGGATTTCCTGACAACTTCCTTACAATACCTATTACAATGATTGCCCCACTCTTGTAGCTGATATGAAATCTCTGGTCATTTGGTAGCTTCAGAACTTTTGGATATATGTTCCAACTGCTCAATGGTCTGCTTCCTATTTTGTCATAAAGGGACTTTTGGAAATGTCTATGTCTGAGGTCTTGAAATCTAGGTCTTAAAATTCAATATAGGTAACGAAATCTTCAGATGCACACGATGTAGTTTTTTAAAGCAAAAGAATAAAAAAAATGGAAAAGGCAATGAAATATTTATTTGGTCTCTTCAAACATCAAGTCAGTATCAGGCAAAATTAAAACTACTTCAAACTTGAAGGAGTTATCGGTAACATTTTTGAGGGTTTTGATTTCTATTCTCCATGGCACACTCATCTATTTTGGTTCTGTGAAGCCATCAATTCTGAATGAGTGAAAAATCTCACAAGTAAAAAAGATATGTAAATGATAGGAATTTGAATTACATTGACATTCTTTTACTGAGATATTAATGAACAGCTGAACTATGATGTGGTTGGCAATCAAGATATTTGGGAGTGGTTTCTACATCTAATCCAATTGGAAGGTTTCCACCCAAACTGCTGACTTTATCTCTGCCTGTCAAATACCTACCAAAAGGAAAAAGAAAAAGAAAAAAAATTTTCTTTGATGACTTTTATGTTTGGAGGGAAAAGCAAATTGTGCATGGTAGTTTTGCAGTTCCATGTGCAATCAACTTTTTTTTATTATACAATTTTATCTAAATGCTTGTTTTATTCCATAAATTAAAAGCAAAACAAATTTATGTGTGTGTGTGTGTGTGGGTGTGAGTGTGTGTGTGTGTGTGTGTGTGTGTGTGTATACACCTGGTATCCTAAATCCTAAATCTTCCTTTTTAGACTTCTGCTATTTGCTTGTGTATATCCTGTGCTCCAGATTATTTATCATATCATCACACACTTCAAGTCATTCTCTCTATTGCAGTATTTTGATTTGGTCCCCTTCTCTACCCCTTACTGCCCATTCCTGCTAGTTGTTATCATTCAAATACAAGTTAAAATGCAACTAGTTTCAGGAAGTCTTCCCTATCAGAGGAGGTAGTCTCTTTCTCTAAACTCTTGTTGCACTTTATAATATCATTTCAGAGTAGTAGTGGTGGTAGTAGTGGAGTGGAGCTGTGATTTCCCCAGGGGAGGGAACAGTTGTTTGTCCCTCATTTTTCAAAAGCACTAATGACATCATGAGGGTGATTTCTTGACTTGCAAGTGAATCGGATTTAAGTGAGACAGAGTTGTACAAAGTTTTCAGCTTCCCTATTTCTTCCAGAGTCATTAAAGTCCATTGGCAAGACAAAAGTCAGGATGATTAGTAATGACTTCAGGTAGATGACTTTGGCTCTAAGCCACAGCATCTGCTTCCATCATCTTCATGGCTGTTAAAACAAATTGGTTGCTCATTCCCTTGAGGTAGACATGTTTGAGTATATATCCCCTTAACTCAGTGACGCATTTGAGTGCCTGTGCTCTCAACCTGGAACTGATTGGAAATAGTGAGAAAACTCCTTTTAATCCATATTAGCACTAGTTCTACAAGACCTAGGCCATTAAAAGATTAAATGATTTGCTGTGGGTCACAAAGCATAATGAACGTTTATAAAATAATATAATCGTAGGAAAGTAGATTTAAAACTGAAAGAAATCTTAGATGTCATTTAGTACAGCTCTCTTATTTTACAGATGAAGAATTTCTAAAAGCTTAGCTACCTTGCCCAAGGTCACACAGATAATAAATAACAAGACATCCAGATCTTTTTACTTCATCTTTACTTTTACTGTACTACAGTGCCTCAAGCTATTTTGCCTTATAATTATTTCAAACAATCACAAACTGTGGAAGTCAGAAGGGAGTATAGAGATTAACTCTGGACCTTGAATCTGAACCAAAATGCCATCATAGATAACTCATTTGAAATGTCATTTATAACTTTCTTAAAGACTTCAGGGGTGGGTGTAGGGAAACTTCTTTCCTTCCAAAGCAGATTATTCCATTTTTGGATAACTGATTATTAGGAAGTTTTTCCTGACATCGTTTGATATTGAACCTATCTTTTTTTCAAATTGTATTTTGCATATGTTTTTTATCTTTGATATTAGATTTAAGTTTTCTGAACAAAGAAATGCATGTTATCTTTATATTTTACTCAGTTCTAGCACAATGCTTTATACATAGAAGATGTACAGTCAATATTTCACTATGTTGCCTATAAAGAAATCCTCCACCAATGTCTCGTCAAGTTCTATGGGGGTGATTCTAACAATTGAATTCTATGCCAACAAAGTTTGATTTCTATCAAGGTTTACCAATTTTACACGAAATCTTTAGAATATGCTTTTTAACCAATAATTAATCGAGAAAGGAGAAAAGTCCAAGATAAGAGAGGTGATAATTCTATTGCTATCTCTTCTGGTTAGACAGTATCTAAAATATTATATTCAGTACTGGTAAGTCATTTTAGGAAGACAATGTTAAACTGGACAATATTCTGATGAGGGCTTCCAGGATGGTGAAAGACTATCATGCAGTATGAGAATTAATGAAATATAGTGAAGAACAGAAGACAGGATGGGAAGATAAGTAGCTTCAAGTATTTGATCAGCCTTCATGTTGAAGAAGGATAATACTTATTCTGTTATACTCCATAAAGTAAAATTATGAGCAGTGAATGGAAATTACAGGGGCAGATTTCAGTCTGGTATATGGGGGAAAATAAAACAATCTATTTGTATTTAGAACTGTCTCAGAATGGAATTGGTTGCCTTCAAATTTAAAAGGTTTCTCTTCATTGGAGGTTTCTAAATAGGGCTAGATGACCACATATTATGGATATTCTTATTGTATTGTCTCTTTTATTACTGTTAGATTCTGAAATTCAGGGCAGAAATGTATATCTGTGATACGCTGGCTACTAGTTGATGAACCCTGAGGCCATGATGATCCATAATGTGAATAAAAATAAAACATTGTTCAGTGTAACTCCTTTAAGCTTCTGCAATGACAGTTATAGTGTGGTGGGAAAAGCAGAAAATTCTAATAATCACACAGTTTTTAGACCATCTATAAGAATTAATTTAACTGTTGGCAATGTGGAATAGGGGACAGCTAAATGATGAAGGGAATAGAACACAGGCTAGCAGTTAGAAAGTCTCCTTCCTTAGTTTAAATCTGGTCTCAGACATTTACTAATTATATGGCCCTGAACAAGTCACTTAATCTTGTTTGCCTCAGTTTCCTTGTCTATAAAATGAGCTGGAGAAGGGAATGGTAAACCACTCTACTATCTTTGTCAGGAAAACCTCAAATGGAATAAAAAATAATAGGACATGACTAAAAAACAGCTGAACATCAACAATCTGGGATGTCTTGGAACAGTGGCTAATGGATTAATATCTTGCTGAAGGAATCAAACCACTTAAATATTTATATTCTTGATGTATTTCAATCAATTTCAATATGTATATTCTTGATGTAAATCAAAAGACAAATGAATTGGAACTAAATGGAAGGACAGCTTTTAGAATCTCCTTAGAGAGATAAATAAAAGTATTAATGCAATTTATTTTATTATGCCTCTCAAAGAAAAAGAAACATTGCTTTTACCTGTCATTTAGTCACATTACCTTTTGGTATCAGGATGAACAGAAATAATCGGACCCCTATGAAACAACTGTTGAAACACACAAGTAAATAGAAAAATTCTATAAATTGCCTAATCTTAAAACAACTAATTTTTAAAGCTATGCATAAGACATTGTGCTATGCTATGTGTATAAAAAGCTAGTAATGAAATAATTCTTACTCTCAAGGAATTCTCATAGTACAAGATAAGAATGGTTCATTAAAATCATCAGTTTACATTTCTACATCATGCTATTATGACTCAAAATTAGGAAATGAACAAGATTTGTATACCAGCACTGTGAACTTCAAATAGAAACAGAGGCTTCTGATAAATGCAAAAAGACCCATGTGAGGTATAGATGACTTAGAAAAATAAATTTTTATCAATGTCTATCTTTCATTTTATTTTATATTTTATTAACTACTTCTCAATTACATTCTAATCTGATTTGGGTAGCCCTCAAGAATGCCATGGGCCATGTGTTTGTCACCTCTATTATAGAAAACCTGGAAGTTTCACACTTCTCTGTTATCTCACGCTTTTAAAACATTAACATTAACATTTATTCCAAGATCATTTAAGACATTTGTTCCAGATCTCCATGAGTCCTCAGGAGATGCCCATATTCACACAAACAGTAAGGATCAGAAATTGGATTTTTACCCAAATTCACTGACTATATATATGTAGCACTCTTTCCACTGTATCATTTTGCCTCCTTGAGAATTGCAAAGTGTTGTATATGGCATGATTTTAGTTTTTCATTTAGTCATCTTCTTTTCTACATCATTTGTAATTGTGTAAATCACCTACATTTTTTATCAATAAATGAACCTAAATTTCAAGATATGTTCCCTGTTCCCCACCCAACAAGTGCCTTTATGCTACGGCAAAGTTGGAGTAAGTTTCTTGACTACAAGCCCTTTTAAGTCAATTGATGTAATAATCTCATGTCAGGGGTCCAGACTGCCTTAGCTAACAGGTTAATATCATAGCTATTCTTTGTTTAAAAATTTTAGATAAGTTTGAGTCCTGAATAGCTTTCAGCCTTTGATTGGAGTATACATTCTGATGCTCATCTGGGCTAGCCACAAAGTGTTGCTTGTAGAAGTAGGGGCAATGAAGGCATACTCATATGAATCCACATTGGTTTCTTGTTATCCTAGTTTGAGAGCAGCAACGAAACATTTTGAACTGCCATATTTATGTGGCATTGTTTCTCTTAAGTGGCTGGGTAAAACTTCTCCCAATATAGCTAGGCTGATCCTCAAAAAATGCTTATTGACTGAATGACTGCTGGGATGGATGGTATTGCTCTAGAAGGCATTACTTTTGAAGTTTGTGTTTTTTTTTTTCAGGAGGATTTATCCAGGGTCATGCATATTCTTATCATCCTTTGTGAACTTCATACACAATAGTAAACCCAATATCATGAATGCTTGTGTCAATAGAGCTGAACATAGGAGTACTAAATCCTTGCCTTTGTCCTTACTCATACTATTCCTTGGCCATTGAGCTAATTAGTCACAGATATGTGGATTTATAGATGCATACATAAAGATACAATTATATATGTAAATGTTCAATAATTATTATAGAAGAGAACAATTTTATCTATACTGTGTTTGAGCAGAGCAAATGAAAATTTTTCTAACTGCTAGTAAATATCTTTTTCCAAGTGTCTGGGAGTAAGTGGTTTGTTTTTCATGATCTGGTCTCTTCAGGCAAAATTAAAAGCTTTTAATTTCATTGATTAAGAAGTGGAGAGATGCTAATGGCTGTGGTAAGTAGATCTTACACATATAACAATTGAAAGGTGAGAAATAGTAAACATTCATATCCAGTAATTTCATAATTTTCAGAGTTTCTGAAATATCTATTTTGTATTGGAGGGCTATTTCTAACCTTTTATTCTCTTTTTAAGTCTTTAAATGCAGCAGTTGGGAAGCTAAGCGATTCAGAAGAAATGGAAATTAAAATAGATTTATAACAGGAGTTGCTGACAGTTTGAAGTTTGATAGTCTATGAAAACTTGAAAATTTCTCTCTTTTTATTTGGCCCCAGAGCATAAATTATTGATTGAGCTGACAAACTCAAGCTGATGTAGTACAAGAGCATTTCATCAATAATATCTCTTTTGCTTATCCAGTAAGTAACCTTGGTGTTCAATGAAGAGAGAAGAAAAAAATCACTAGGTGAAAATAACTTCTCCTCCAGCTGCAGAGATTGAAAATGGTATTAATTCAGTTATAATTCAAGTAGGGACTAATTGGGACAACTTTAAGGAGAAAAGAATGAACCCTCTCCAACAAAGTATTTAATGATTTCAAATAAATAACACTAAAGTATTTGGCAGTGGAAGGGACCTTGGAAAACAACTAGCCAATTCCCTTTGTTTTGAAAATAAGGAAACTGAGGCTTCAAGATCATAAAGGTAACTAATATAAGAGTCTGGATTCTAAGCATAGTGCTCATAAGCACTTCTTAAAATATGATTCTATGAGTCAAAAGTTGATTGCCAATTCTTATGGTATAAATGTTAATTGGAACAAAAAAGTATTTTTGATAAGGTTTTATTTTATGATAGCAATGGGCATATAAAATTCTAATAACCTTATGTGTATTCAAAATATTTGAACCTGACCTGAAATTGACATATGCTGGATAACATCTTTACTTAGCTCTATCAATTGAATGCCTAATTTCATGGCCAATGTTTTTTCATTGTTCTTTTCTTATTTTGTTAATTCTGTGGGTTTTAATGTAGAGGAAACTCCTAACCCATCTTGCAGAAACAGATTGGGTCCCCCAAACAAAACTGGTTGGCTATTTATTCACTTAGGACAATAGGGATCTCTGAAGATTTAGGGTGTTATTCTTTTAGTTCTATAGCTCTCCACCAGTATACTTCCTCCCAATGATTATAAATTATTGTAAATTAGTCAACTAAATTGAATTAGTTTTTAAAAATGAGTATTTATTAAGGTGCTATATAATAAGCATACTTATACAACTCCACCTCCTTCCCCCACCTCACCTTCCCACCACCACACTGGGGCATGTTTATCCATAAGTGCAATTTACAAATTCAGGAGGAAATGGGTTTAAGCTAAGGAGTAAGAGATTATTCTTAGAAGTTCAAGATAGATAGAAAGAAAAAAGCTTTAATTAAGTGCTTACCTTGTGCCAAGAACTGAGTTCCTTGTTTCTTAGTCATTTTTTTCTTTCCCTCCCTATTTCTTTCTCTTTTCCTTTTCTCTCCCTCTTCCTTTTCCTTGTTGTTGTCCTCCTCTAGTTGTCATCATTCTTCTCCTCCTGTCCAGCATTATCATATTGTCTTCCTCATGCTCCTTCTCTCCTCTTCCTCCTCCTCCCCTTCCTTCTACCTCCTCTTCCCCTTTTCTTTTCCCTTTCTTCTTCTCATTTCCAATAAATATCCTTTCCAATAAAAATCCTTGAAGACCTCAAGCATCAAGAGTCCTTTACTATCCTCACAAAACAGCTACTTCTTGCACATGGTAGATCAAGAACATGTGTTGATCTGAAAAAAAAATTGGCTCTGTCTTTTCTTGAGCCTTCCTGAGCTCAACTTTTCTACCTTGGTGAAAGCATTGTAATTTTGACATGTTAGGAGCACAACAGTAAAGAACTGCATAAAGGTAACTAGACAGCAAAGATCCAAAGATAAGGCAAAAGATTAATTATCAGCAAAAAAGACCTAAGGACAGAGCCCCATATTGAGAAATGTTCACACAAATTGTGTAATCCCTCTGAATACCTTTAAATAATACTATAAAGCAATTCCTGGAGCAGGAGAATCTACAAAAGTGTGGTGTAAAATAATTTTCCAGCCAGAGACAACTTAGGTCATCAGAAGATCTGTAGCCCTTGAATGAGAATAGAGCACAGTTCAGAATAGGCTGCCCCAGTGCAGACCCAGCACCTACAAACCAAGAGAACTCTTTGGGAGCCATTGAATGAGCAGTGACAGCAGCTGCTTCTAGAGCTCTCAGACTATAGATGATAAAGAGATGGGGATCAATAATTGGTCAGAAGGTGATTACAAGGGTCTCTTTGGTAGCACTAAGGCAGGACTCTTGCTTTGCCCATCCTTAGACTGTGCTGTAGGTCCTGAGTAGTAGTTCCATAGTGAAGGAAAGCACTAGCACACCAAAGCTTGCAGCCATAGTAGAGTAGCGTAGGGACCATACTCACAATTACAGGGCAGAAAAGAGTACTTGTGGTTACTACAGACAAGAGCACAGGGCAGGAGAGTAATAAACACACATTTCTTTAGATCATACCTACCTGAAAGAACTAAAAATGTACAAGTCCCTAAAAGTATCTCTGAAAACAAAATCCCTGAAGCTTGAGACACTCCACCCTGGAAGCAAAGCCCTATTTTAACAAAGTACTAAAAGTCTAGAAGTAGACTGAAAAAAAGAGCAAAAAAAAATCTGGCCATAGAAACAGTTTGGAGACAAAGAAGATCAAAACATACTCAGAAAAAGATAACAAATTCAAAACTCCTATAGCCAGAGGTTCCAAGAAAAAATATAAATTGGTTTCAGGCCATGGAAGAGCTCAAAGGGTTTATGAAAATGAGATGAGAGATAGAAGAAAATGAGGAAGAGAAATGAGAATGATGCAAGAAAATTATAAAAAATGAGTCAATACCTTAGTAAAAGACACACACACACACACACACACACACACACACACACACACTATCAAAGAAAACAGTATCTTAAAAACACACTAGACCAGGTGGCAAAAGAGATATAAGAAGTTAAAAAGGAGATTGCCTTGAAAAGCAAAATTGACCAAAAAGAAAAAAGGCAAAAAAAATTCACTGAAGAAAAAAATAATCCTTAAAATGTAGAATTCATCAAACGGAAAAGGACATAGTAAAGCTCACCAAAGAAAAGAATTCTTTAAAAATTAGAACTGGCAATTAGAATTTTCAAGAAGCAATAAAACAAAACCAAAAAAAAAATAAAAAATAAAAAAAGAATGAAATATCTCATTGAAAAAACAATTGACCTGGAAAATACATCCAGGAGAGATAATATAAAAATTGTTGGTTGTCCTTTGTTTTTTTTTTTTTTCCCCAAAGGATTATTTTCTTCTTTAAGATTGCATCTCTCTCTCTCTCTCTCTCTCTCTCTCTCTCTCTCTCTCTCTCTCTCTTTTTGGTTAGTTAACATTTTTTTCATAATCTTCTTGCTTTTCTTGGATGGTCTTTTTTTGTTTTGTTTTGTTTTGTTTTTTCTTTCAATTTGTCTCATTTGATTTTTTAAAGTATTTTTGAGTTTTTAAAATTTTCTCTGGGTGGTAGGGTGAAAACAGAGAAAGAAAACTATACACCAATTTCCCTAATGGATATTGATGCAAAAAATTGAAACAAAATATTAGCAACAAGATTACAGAAAGTCATCCCCAGGATAATATGTTACAATCAAATAAAATTTTTTTTTCTTTTTTTTAATTTTATTTGCATAACATATGTGTGGGTAATTCTTCAACAATAACCCTTACATAGCTTTCTGTTACAAATTTTTCCCCCTAACTCCCCACCCCTCCCCTAGATGGCAGGATATCCACTACATGTTAATTATGTTAAAATATTTGCAAATCAAATATATGTATACATATTTCCAAACATCATTGTTGTGCAAGAAAAATCTTATCTACACAAAAAATATATCAGATAAAGGAAACACAATGTAAGCAAACATCAATCAAGGAGTATGAGAATGTTATGTTGTGGTCCACATTTCGCATCCCTCTCTCTGGGTGTATATGCCTTTCTTCAGTGAACAATTGGAGGTGGTTTGAAACATTTCATTGTTGAAGAGAGCCATGTCGATCAGAATTGATCGTCATATAGTACTGCTGTTGCCGTGTATAATGATCTCCTGGTTCTGCTCATTTCACTCAGCATCAGTTCATGTAAGTCTCTCCAAGCCTCTCTGAAATCATCTTGCTGGTCATTTCTTACAGAACAATAATATTCCATAATATTCATATACCATAATTTATTCAGCTATTCTCCAATTGAAGGGCATCTATTCAATTTCCAGTTTCTAGCCACTACAAAAAGGGCTGCCACAAACATTCTTGCACATGTGGGGCCCTTTACTTCCTTTATGATTTCTTTGGGATATAAGCCCAATAGAAATGCTGCTGGGTCAAAGAGTATGCACAATCAAATAGAATTTATACAAGGAATGCAGAGCTGGTTCAATATTAGGAAAACTATCAGTATAACCAACTATATTAATAATTAAACTAACAAAAACCATATAATTATCTCAATAGATGCAGAAAAAGCATTTGATAAAATCTAACACCCATTCCTATTAAAAACACTAGAGGATATAAGAACAAATGGACTTTTCCTTAAAATGATCAGTAGCATCTATTTAAAACTATCAGCAAGCATCATGTGTAATGGGACAAACTAGAACCATTCCCAATAATATTAGGAGTGAAACAAAGCTGCCCACTGTCACCATTATTATTCAATATTATAGTAGAAATGTTAGCTTTGTCAGTAAGAGAATAAAAGAGATTAAAGGAATTAGAGTGGATAATGATGAAACCAAATTATCACTCTTTGCAGATGATGTGATGGTATACTTAGAGAACCCTAGAGACTCAACTAAAAAATTACTAGAAACAATTCACAACTTTAACAAAGTTGCAGGATACAAAATAAATCCACATAAATCATCAGCATTTTTATATATTACCAACAAAGTTCAGCAGCAAGAGATACAAAAAGAAATTCCATTCAAAATAACTGTTGATAGTATAAAATATTTGGGAATCTATCTGGCAAGGAAAAGTCAGGAACCATACAAACTAAACTACAAAACACGTTCCACACAAATAAAGGAAGACCTAATCAGTTGGAAAAATAACAAGTGCTCATGAGTAGGCCAAGCTAATATAATAAAAATGACAATACTACCCAAACTAATCTATTTATTTAGTGCCATACCAATCAAACCCCAAGAAATTATTTTACAGATCTAGAAGAAATAGTAGCAAACTTCATCTGGAAGAACAAAAGGCCAAGAATTTCAAGGGAACTAATGAAAAAAAAAATGCTGATCAAGGTGGCCTAGCTGTGCCAGATCTAAAATATGTTATAAAGCAGCGGTCATCAAAACCATTTAGTACTAGCTAAGAAATAGAGTAAGTTGATCAGTGGCATCGGATTGGATCACAGGACAAACTATGCAGTAACTATAGCAATCTAGTGTTTGACAAACCCAAAGACCCCAGCTTTTGGGATAAGAACTCACTATTTGACAAAAACTGCTGGGAAAATGGAAAACTAGTATGGAAGAAATTAGGGCTTAACCACATCTAACACCACATACGAAGATAAGATCTAAATGGGTTCATGATTTAAACACAAAGAGTGATATTATAAACAAATTAGAGGAAAATAAGATAGTTTACCTCTCAGATCTGTGGAGAAGGAAGGAATTTGTGTCCAAAGAAGAAATGGAACTCTTAATTGAAAACCAGATAGATAATTTTGATTATATTAAGTTAAAAAGTTTTTGTACAAACAAAACTAATGTAGATAAGATTAGGAGGGAAGCAATAAATTGGGAAATCATCTTTACATTCAAAGGTTCTGATAAAGGCCTTATTTATAAAATATATAGAGAATTGATTCAAATTTATAAGAATTCAACCCATTCTCCAATTGATAAATGCTCAAAGGACATGAACAAACAATTTTCAGATGAAGAAATTAAAACTTTCTAGTCATATGCAAAGGTGCTCCAAATCACTATTGATCAGAGAAATGCAAATTAAGACAACTCTGAGGTACCACTACACACTTGTCAGATTGGCTAACATGACAGGAAAAGATAATGACGAATGTTGGAGGGGCTGTGGGAAAGCTGGGACACTGATACATTGTTGCTGGAACTGTGAATGGATCCAACCATTCTGGAGAGCAATTTGGAACTACACTCAAAAAGTTATCAAACTGTGCATACCCTTTGACCCAGCAGTGTTTCTATTGGACTTATATCCCAAAGAGATCTTAAAGGAAGGAAAGGGACCCACGTGTGCAAGAATGTTTATATCAGCCCCTTTTATAGTGGCTAGAAACTGGAAACTGAGTGGATGCCTATCAATTGGAGAATGTCTGAATAAATTATGGTATATGAATGTTATGGAATATTATTGTTTTGTAAGAAACGACCAGCAGGATGATTTCAGAGAGGCTTGGAGGGACTTGCATGAACTGATGCTGAGCAAAATGAGCAGAACCAGGAGATCGTTATACATGGCAATAACAAGACTATATGATGATCAATTCTGATGGACATGGCTCTCTTCAACAATGAAATGTTTCAAACCAGTTCCAATTGTTCAGTAAAGAAAGCCATATACACCCAGGGAGAAGGATATGAAATGTGAACCACAACATAATATTTTCATGCTCTCTATTGATGTTTGCTTGCATTGGGTTTTCTTTCTCAGATGCTTTTTTCCTTATAGGTATGATTTTTCTTGCACAGCAAGATAAGTGGAAATATGTATACATATATTCGATTTGTCAGTATTTTAACATATTTAACATGTAGTGGACTTCCTGCCATCCAGGGGAGGGGAGGGGACTAAGACGGAAAAATTTGTAATGGAAAGCTATTCAAGGGTCAATGTTGAAGAACTATCCATCCATATGTTTTGCAAATAAAAAGCTTTTATTTAAATAAATAAATTAATTAATTAATTAAAAAAAGAGGAATCACCTGATCAATAAAACAGAGTATAATCCCCAGGGTTAAAAAAGATATTCAGAGAAATAGAGGACTTTAGAGTATTATTAATGAAAAGAACAGAAGTGAATAAAAAATTTGACTTTCAAATGTTCAAATGCAGGACTCAAGAGAAGTATAAAAAGGTAACCAGGACAAGGAAATCATAAAGGACTTAATAAGATTGAACTATTTACTATCCTACATGGGAAGATGATACCTATAACTTATAAGAACCTTGTCATTATTAGGGCACTTAGAGTATATATAGACAGAGGACATGGATGTGAGTTGAATATAAAGGGATGATACCTATAAAAATGAAAAAATTAATGGATGAGAAATGTATTAGGAAAAATGTTAAGGGAATGATAGAATGGGATAATTATATCACATAAAAGAGGCAAGAAAAAGCTTTTACAGTGGAGGAGTTGAGGTAAGAATATATATAAGCATACTTTTAAAAACTATTTTTTAGGATTTTTTGAGGGTCTATGTTTTCTTTTACAACATGAATAAATTTTTCTCTTCTACATAGATCTGATAGATAAATTATTCTTTGCTCTCCAAATTTGCTTATGATATTACCCTTTATGTCTAAATAATAAACCCATCTTGACCTTTTCTTGGTATACTGTGTGAGATAATGGTCTATGTCTAATTTCTGCCATACTATTTTCCAATATTCCCAGCAGTTTTTGTTAAATACTAATTTTTTATCCCAGAAGCTAGAGTCTGAGTTTATCAAGAAGTAGATTGCTCTAACCCTTTGCTGTTGTGTCTTGTATATCTAATCAATTTCATTTATCCACCTCTCTATTTCTTAGTACCAAATGTTTTTGATGACTGCTGCTTTATAATACAGTTTTAGGTCTAATATGGCTAAATTACTTCCCTCTGCATTTTTCTCCCCAGTAATTCCTGATTTTCTAGACCTTTTGTTCTCCCAGCTGAATTTTGTTATTAATTTTTTCCATCAGCATAAAATAATTTTTGGGTAGTTTGTCTGGAATTTTCCTTTCTATCTCTTGATGCTGAACTTTTGGGGCAATGTATAAATAATGGTAATATATAAATAAATAAATAAATAAATATAGATAATAGTAATATATAAATAAGGGTAATATATAAATCCTGATGATTTATATAGATTTACTTTATATTCTGATACTTTGCTAAAGTTGTTTCAAGTCATCTTTTAGTTACTTCTCTAGGATTCTCTAAGTATACCATTATATCATCTGCAAAGAGTAATATTATTGTTTCCTTATTGACTATTCTAGTTCTTTTGATTTCTTTTTTTATTATTATTATAGCTAAATTTCTAGTTCAAAATTAAAAAATAGTGATAATAATGGGCATGCTCATTTGATCCCTGATCTTGATGGGAAGATTTTTAATTTATCCCAATTACATATAATGCTTCCTGATGGTTTTAGATAGATAATATTTATCATTTTATTTAAATTTTTTGTATCAACATTCTTGAAAAAATTGGTCTATAATTTTTCTCTGTTTTTGCTACCTGATTTAGGTACCAATGTCATATTTGTGTCATAAATGAAATTTAGTAGGATTCCTTCACCTATTTTCCCAGAGTTTATATAGTATTGAAATTTATTGGTAGAAGTCACTTGTAAATCCATGGATCTGGTTGTGGAGATTTTTTTTTCCCCTTGGGAATTCATTGTTGACTTGTTCAATTGTCTTTTTTTTCAAAATGGGGTTATTTAAATATTTTTTTTCTCTGGTTAATCTGGCCAATTTATATATATTTTTGTAAATAGTCATCCATTTTGTTTAGATTGTCAGATTTACTGGCATATTATTGGGCAAAATAACATAATTATTGCTTTAAATTCTTCTACATTGGAGATGAAGTCACTCTTCATTTTTTGGGGGTAATTTGGCTTTCTTCTTTCTTTAAAACAAATTAAATGTATTTTATTGATTTTTTTTTCATAAAACCAGCTTTTAGTTTTATTTATTAGTTCAATAGTGGGGATTTTTTTGCTTTCAATTTCATTAATCTCATCTTTGAATTTCAGAATTTCTGATTTGGAATGTAATTAAGGATTTTTGATTTGTTTTTTTTTTTCCTAGCCTTTTTAATTTCATGGCCAATTCACTGATCTTCTCTTTCTCTATTTTATTCATATAAGCATTTGGAGATACAAAATTTTCCCCAAGAGCAGCTTTGGCCATATCCTATATATTTTGGCATGTTGTCTCATTATTATTTTTCTCTTTGAAAAAATTATTGTTTTTCTGATTTGTTCTTTGACATACTCATTCTTTATGACTAGATTATTTAGTTTCCAATTAATTTTTCAATGGCCTTTTATTACACATAATTTTTGCTGCATCATCGGAAAAGGATGGACTTAATATTTTAGCATTTCTGTATTTGATGGTGATGTTTTTGTATTTTAATACATAATTAAATACATGGTCATTTTTTTCTTCAGGGAGCCTTTTTTCTTTTCCTGAGGCAATTGGGGTTAAGTGACTTGCCCAGGGTCACACAGCTAGGAAGTGTTAAGTGTCTGAGGACAGATTTGAACTTAGGTCCTCCTGAATTCAGGGCTGGTGCTCTATCCACTGTACCACCTAGCTGCCTCCATACATGTTCATTTTTTTCTGGAGGGGTCTTATGCCACTTATAAAAAGGTATATTCCTTTCTATCTCCATTCATTTTTCTCCAGAGGTCTGTCATATCTAACTTTTCTAAAAAAAAAACCAAAAAACAAAACTCACCTCCCTAAAACTTTCTTGTTTATTTTGTGATTAGATTTATTTGTTTTTGAAAGGGGAAGGTAGAAGTCCCCCACTAATATAGTTTTGCTTTTTAGTTTTTACTCTAATTCAGTTAACTACTCATCTAAGAATTTGATGCTATGCCACTTAATACATACATGGTTAGTATTTTTTTTTTTTTTTGGTGAGGCAATTGGGGTTCAATGATTTGCTCTGGGTCACAGAGCTAGTAAATGTCAATTATCTGAGGCCAAAATTGAATTCAGGTCTTCCTGATTCTTTTTTTTTTTTTTTTTTTTTTGCTTTTTGCTGAGGCAATTGAGGTTAAGTGACTTGCCCAGGGTCACACAGCTAGTGAATGCTAAGTATCTGAGACCAGATTTGAACTCAGGTCCTCCTGACTTCAGGGCTGGTGCTCTAACCACTGTGCTACTTAGCTGCCCCTGGTCTTCCTGATTCTAGAGATAGTTCTTTATTCACTGTGCCACTTAGCTGCTCTTATATATGCTTAGTATAGATATTACTTCATTGTTTATGGCACTTTTACCTTTACTCTGTGTGTATCTCTCTGCTTCAAATATATTTTTGGTAAACACCATACTGTATGATGCTGGTTTTTGTTCCATTCTGCTATCTGCTATTGTTTTAAAGAATTCATCTCATTCACATTCATAGTTTTGTTTACTATGTATTTCTCTCCATCCTATTTGTCCCTCTGTTTCCTCTCATTTCCCTCATCAGCAGTGTTTTACTTCAGGCCACTGTCTCCCTTAATCTTCCCTCCCTTCTAACAGCCTCCCTTCTTTCCCCCCACCTTTTTCATTCCCTATTTCCTTCCACTTCTTTACAGGGTAAGAAAAGCTTCTATTCCCCACAGAATGTATATTACTCTCTCTTTAAGCCAAATCCTATGAAAGTAAGGATCAATTAATGCTCATGCCCTACCTTCCTTCTCTCTACTGTAATAGATGTTTTGAGTTTCATGTGATGTAATTTATCCTATTCTGCCTCTCTCTTTCCTCTTTTCTCACTAAAATTATCTTTTAACTACTTAATTTTTTTATATCATATCAAGGTCAACTTAGAATCACACCTTCTGTATATGTATATTCCTTCTAACTATTCTAAAGAGACAGTTTTCAGGATTTACAAGTATCATGTTCCCATGTAGAGATGTAAATAATTTAATCTTATTGAATAACATATTTTTTTCTTTCCTGTTTACCTTTTTATGCTTCTCTTGAGTCTTATGCTTGATTATCACATTTTCTGTTCAGCTTTGGTCTTTTTGTCAAAAAAGTTTGAAAATTCCTTATTTCATTGAATGTTGTATTTCTGAAACTGTTTCTATCCCCTGAAAGATCATGCTCAGTTTTGCTGGGTAGTAGATTCTTGGTTATATTAGCACAATAATTCTTAAATTATCTCTCCTGCATCTATTTTCCATCTCAGTTTTTTTCCAAATGAGATATTTTATATTTTCTTCTATGTTTCCAATCTTTTCATTTTGTTCACCTGATTCTAGATATCTCATTAGTCTCTACTTGTTCACTTCTACATTTTAGAGTTTTCTTCAATAAACTTTTGTATTTTTTTAAAATCTATTTGTCCAATTTTACTTTTTAAGAAGTTGTTTTCTTCAGTGGATTTTCCCTCCCCCTTTGGCCAATTGTATTTTTTAAGGAATTGTTTCCTCCATTTTTTTTCTTTGTTTTCTGGATTGTTGACTCTTTTTGCATATCTCTGTGTTTTTTTTTCTCCCAATTTTTCTTCTCCCTCTTTTATTTGACTTTTAAAATCCTTTTTGAACTCTTCCAAGAAGATTTTTTGGGCTTAAGATTAATTTACATTACCATTTGAGTCTTTGAATATAGACTTTTGAACATTGTTTTCCTCTTCTAAGATTTTGTTTTCATCTTTTCTGTAGCCATAGTAGCTTTCTTTGGTTAGGACTCTTTTCTGTTTTTTTTTTTTTGTTTGTTTGTTTGTTTTGTTTTTGTTTTTGTTTGTTTGTTTGTTTTTAACTTGCTTTTTAGCCAATTTCATGACTTAAAACTGAACTCTGATCCTGGAACATAATCAGTACTGTAGCTTCTTGAACGGGGGTTATAGAGCCTGGTTCTTGGCTTTTTGCACTGTAGCCTAAAGTACTGATGGAGGCTCAAGTCCTCAGGAGCAACTGAGAGCTTGGTTGTGTCTATTGTTTTGGGGTTCTGGAGCTGTCAGTTTGCCTCCTGTGCTGGGACTGGGGGGCCTCATAATTGGCATACTGTGCCACTGGCCTAAAAGAGAGAGAAAGACCGAGAGACAGAGAGAGAAACATATACACATAGACACACACACACACACACACACACACACACACACAGAGAAGGTTGACAATGTAAACATAGCACTCAGTTTAAGTTTAAAGGCTCAATAATGCACCCTGGAGTAGAATTTATTGATCTATTGATTGTAAGGTTATGATAATTCCTGATTTAACAGAGTACAGAGTGTGTGCCTGTTGATTAAACTCCCACTTTGATTAAAACTCTTTATAAAACTTATTGTAATCTTTTAAAACATTCTAATTTTATTCACTAATAGAAATAAACCATATGGATTCTTAATTAACATGATAGGAAATTTGGTAATTTATATCGATGTTCAAAAGAATGGCATTTGTTTATTATTTATTTATTTTGTTGAGGCAACTGGATTTAAGTGGCTTGCCCAGGGTCACACAACTAGGAAGTGTTAAGTGTCTGATGTCAGATTTGAACTCAGATCCTTCTGACTTCAGGGTTGGTGCTCTATCCACTGCACCTAGCTACCCCCATTTTGGTTATAATTAAGAGCATTTTACTTTCCTTCATAATTATGAAAATTATTCCTTTAATTGAAAATTGAAATTTAAATTATAAGGTATATTTTAGGCACTTTTAAAACAGGTATTTCACATCTTTTTAAAGGTCTTGATGATAGAGTTAAAAATATTTTATGTATAGTTGAATGGGTCAGATTCTTTTGAAAACTTAAAAAAATCAAAAGAATCCTATTTAGCATTTAAGATAGATTCCTTTCTGAACTTTGAGTCAAAAAATCCTTTTTCAGATTGCTTCTCTTATTTTTCCCTTAGTTGTCTCCTTTATAAAAGTGAATTTATGAATAGCATGGCATAAATTATCAAGGGAAATAATACATGTAAATCTTAAATATAATATAAATACTATTTTATTACTATTAATAATTAATTTTTCCTTATTGTCATCTTATGATCCATGACTAAAGGAATGTGTAAACTTGATATATGTGACTCCCCAATGCTCTTTAAATTTTAGTCAAAATCATCCAATTGCTGTTTTTCATGCATCCCATTCCATCTCTTTCCTCTATTTGTACAGGCTCACTATTGCTGGGATAAATTCCTTCTAACCTCATGCTCTAATCTCTCTCAAAGTTCAACTCAAATATTTCCTTCTACAAAAAGCTTTTATTCACCCCTCAGTTTTTACTATTCTCCTCTCCCCATCCATAATATTTGGTATTTATTTCCTATGTATTTTATATTTATTGATCTATATTTATATTATTTCTCTTCTAGAAGATAGCAAACTCCTTTAAGTAAGTATCATTATGCTTTTTGACCATATACTTAGAACATTTGGCACATAGAAGATCTCACTAAATGCTTTTGGATTAATCAATCAGGCTTCTAATATTTCATTTTTACCCACAAGTATTTAAAATACTTTGCCTGTATGCATATTATAAGAAGGAAAAATGCCTCCTGTGTCTCATGATTTATATATATCTTTTCTAAAAAAAAAAAGAAGAAGAAAAAATGATGGGATAAATTGCTTATATGGGGTAATAAATTCTATAACCTGTACTCTGAATACTAAGTTGACTTCAAACTTGCTCATGCAGAATTATTCTCTGGACTCAGTTCTGACTATTCACAGATACACTAGCAGAAATTTAATCTGAGATTAGAAAATAAGCCGATCAATAAAGGAACTGAAATTTTGCCCAGTGACTAATATGTGCAAATTCCACAGAAGAAATCTCCCTTTTGGACAATAAATACTTGCACGATCTAATTAAGACATGATGAATGCATACATCTCCTGGAGGCTTGGACCCTTTACCTGATAGAAGTGGCTCAAGTCACCAAGTCTAAAGAACCTCAGAGTTAAAACTACACTGTTCTCACAGGGAACTAACCAAAGGGTTATTTTCTTTTTAAAAAATTACTGACAGAGAATAAACATCAAAAGGATGAAGTTTTCTAGGCAGAAGCTTCTTGCTGCTTCCTTGTAGTTTGTGTCAGGAAATGGGCTATGCCCTTGATCTCTACTTTTATGTGCTCTGCTTTGAAAAAAAATGCTTCAAGTTGACTCATAAATCCGTAGAAAATCCTCTTGTTTATCCCTACACTTTCCATTAGTGTGGTGTAATATGAAGGGCCCTGGATGGGGAATAAAAAGATTAGAGTTCAAATTTTCCTTTTGGTATTAACTAACTGTGACCTTAGGCAAATTACTTAATCTCTCTGGCTATCCTTTCCTAATTTTTCTTTTATTTACTTTTGGGATTTCTGTCTGTGCTTTGCAGATTCCGCTTTCCCACAAAGTAAAAAGTAGATGAAATAGAAAGTAAATAAGGCAGGAAGAACAAAACCTATAGTTCTTTCTATAGAATCTTTTTTGAACATGGCCTTGTGAATCAATAACTAATCTCAGCAATGGGCAGACTTGGGTTTGAGTCTTGCTTTTAACATCTATTGGTTCCATTACTCAATTAAATTACCTGATTTCTTCATGTTCTAGGGAACATTCCAAGCCATTAATTTACTGATCTGCTTCGTTAAAATGTGTTTCTAACCTAGGTGTAAAAGCATAGATCCAGAGAAATTCTTTCTGCCAAAAATAAAACAAATATAATCTGAGCCTCACTAAAAAACTCTATAAGATATTGTTGTGCCTCAGTTCCCCTGTCTCAGTTTCCCTTAATTGTTCTGCCTCAATTTCTCTGAATTGTTCTGCCTCAATCATCCTGGTGGCAATCCCACTTCTTGGCCATTAGGACTGAGATAATTGGGGCTGCAGAGTTATGACCACTGACATTCCAAAAAGTCATAAAACTCCAGATGATTTATCTCTCATATTTGGGCATATCTTTCTGGTCTCAGACTCAGTGGCTCCTATTTTCTTCCCAAACTTATCAGAATTTGTGATCCTTCCTCCATACCCCCAACCTGTCAGAACTGAATTTATGTTTTTTTCCTGGAACTTCTATCCTCCAGTGCTCTTATCCACCTTTGCCTTTGTTTCCCTGATCCCTAGAGCCCTGGAATCCCTCGGTCATGGCTGGATATTTTGAGACAAGAGTTCTATCCATATGCCTGGCTAGTATGACTGCCAGTCCAAACTCTCCACTATTTAAATTATTAAAAATCTCTAAACTTTATCCTGCCTCAGTTTCTCTGGCATTACAATATTTTCATGTACATTAGACTATTGAAGAAACTGAGGCACAGATATGTTAAGTGATCTGCTCAAGGTCAGAGAAATAGTGACATAATCTTAGAAGAATTCCTTGTCCAGAATTCCTCCTTTCAATTATTATTACATTCTTCTCTTCCATAAGAGTTATCAAGAAATCCAATGGGATTTTCTCTGCAGATTTTCCATCCAAACCTAGAATACGCTGTATTTTATTAGTATTTTCCTCAAATAACTAAGTCAAGTTTTTTTTTTTCAAATGAAAACTTGCTTTGATTTATTATAGTGGCCACATTAATCCAGCTGTGCTATGAATTGAATGTATTAAGGAGTCAGGAACCTAGCCAGTGACCTTATAAACTGGGCAAATCCATTTTTGTACAGTAAATAATGTTTGAAAATAGAAAATAACAGTTCTATGTGTAATTTCAACTAACTTAACGAAAAATTACTTTCACAATTTATTTCTTAAATAATATACTTTATACAAACAAACTCTCCCTGACTACCAACAAATTAGTGAATGTTTTTCAACTTGCTTTCTCTCTCTCTCTCTCTTTCTCCCTTGCCTTCCTGTCCCCTCCCTCTTTCCTTGTTTGCATGTCTGTCTGTCTGTCTCTCAGAAAATAAATTTACACACACAATACACACACTCACACACACACACACACACACACACACATATATATATATATTTACAAATCTTACTGACATAAGTGATTACAGCTCATACTTTACTACTTCTACCAATATTATATATTATTTAATGTAAATTCCATATAGCCAATTTATTTTCATATAATACTTTCAATGAATTTTGCAAAATTGTTATATGCATAGTCAATCTATAGTAACAATTCAATCATGATTTGATAAATGGAGTTGTATCACAATCCTCTCATTTCCCTAATAAATTATCATTAAATCTGACATGTGCTCTGTTAAATATTTCTCACCCTCATATAAATTATCTTCATTAAAGTGAAACATTTTTTGCCTTCAGCACTACTGATCATAATTATGCTACCTATCATTTTAGCTTTTTGAATAGCTGTAAGAGTTGGAACATTGTTTTATTTGACCTTGTTATGTATGAAATCCTGAAAATCATTTAAATCAATTTTGTTTTCATATTTACTTTAATAATATGATTTTTTAAAACCATGTATCTCTAATGATGTTAGTAGTTTGCAAAAGCAAATAGATAATTATAGTAAGCCAAAATAATTAAAAATGCTTTTATCTTGTATCTATCCGAAAACAATCTATTTTGTGGTAACATATTCCTAGTAAAGTTATTACACATAATTACTCTTAATAAATAGATTATTTTTAAACTTATGTGACAATCAATCAGATCTTCAATTTGACATTCATGCTTTCTAGCAACAATTTTAAAATTTTCTGAAATTCTTGGTGCATTTAATTTTTGCACTTTTTGAATATTAGTTGATCTTTATGGTAATAAATAAGTCCTCAAGTTTTAATAAAGGGTCTCAAGAATGTTAATCAATAATGCAAAATATTGCAAGAAATGAATATTAGCTAATTTCTTTGCCAATCCAGAAGAATGAGGGAAAAAGTCCATACAATATCAGGAGAGTGGAGCAAAGATGGTGCAGTGAAGCCAGGAAAATGGTCGAACTTTCCTAATTTCTTTTGAAAACCACATGAAGCCAAGCTTCTGAACAGAGTCTAATGGAATGAAACAACTCTGCAGTTCAGGATATATTGGAAGGACTTCAAAAAAGATCAGTCTCAGTGGAATGAAAGGGCTTCACAGCCCAGCTCAGAGAGTGTCCAGCAAAGCCAGTGAGAGGGTCTTAATCACAGCAAATCAGCAACTGAAACCCTCGATCCTGAATCATTAGCAGAACAGACCAGTCAGAGAGCCTCCATTCCTAGGACAGAAGGCAAATTGCCAAGCCAGGGAAACCAGGGTATTACCTGAAGAGAGCAGAAAGGAATACCACCTTCTGTGAGCAAGACCTCTCTTCTCTCTCTTTCTCTCTCTCTCTCTCTCTCTCTCTCTCTCTCTCTCTCTCTCTCTCACACACACACACACACACACACACACACACACGGGACCCTAGTGCTAAAAGCCAAGGCTTAGAGCTAAAGTGGAAACTTGGAACAGTACCCCCTTCACACCAGAAGCAGAGCTCAACCATCAAAATAGAGGAGGAAAAGACAAAAAAAGAAAATAAGCAAGAAACAGAAAAGAACCTTAAACTCAGAAAGCTACTATGGTGACAAGGGAAAACCAAAACACCAACTCAGAAGAGCATAAAATTTTCACAAAGATAATCTCAAAGAGTGAAATGAATTCGTCTCAAGTCCAAAGAAGCTTCTTGGAAGTGTTCATAAAAGATTTTAAAAGGCAAATAAGAGAATAGAAGAAAAAATGGGGAAAGAAACAAGAGCTATGCAAGAGAGAAAATCGATAGCTTGGAAAAGGAAGGAAAAAATTGATTGAAGAAAAAATTCCTTAAAAATACAGTTGTCCAAATGCAAAAAATATCCACTGAAGAAACCACCTTCAAAAGTAGAATTAATCAAATGGGAAAAGAACTACAAAAAATAACTGAAGTAAATGATATATTAAAAACTAGAACCAGGCAAATGAAAGCTAATGATTCTATGTGACATCAAGAATCAATCAAGCAAACTAAAAAGAATGAAGAAATGAAGAAATTATAAAATATTTCACTGGAAAAACAGCTGACTTGGGAAATCAATCCAGGAGAGATAATTTAAAAATTATCAGTCAACCTGAAGGCCATGACCAAAAAAAGAGTATGGATAGCATTCTTTAAGAGATCATAAAGGAAAACTTCCTTGATAATCTAGAAGCAGTGGGGGAGATAATCATTCAAAGAATCCACTGATCATCTTTGGAAAGAGATCCCACAAGGAAAACCCCAAGGAAAATTGTTGCAAAACTCCAGAACTACAATGTTAAGATAAAAATACTGCAAGCTGTCAGACAAAAACAGTTCAAATATCAAGGAGAACAATTACAATTACCCAGAATCTGGCAGCTTTTATAATAAAGGATTGGAGGGTCTGGAATACCACATTCCAGAAACCAAAGAACTTGGGTAGATCAACTATCTAGCAAGACTAAGCATCATCTTTCAGGGGAGGAGATGGATCTTCAATGAATTAAGAGATTTTCAATCATTTCTAATGAAAAAAAAAATACTGCACTAAACAGGAAATTTGATTTTCAAACACAAGACTTAAGAAAACTATAGAAAGGGACAGAGGGAATGTGTGTGTGTGTGTATGTATGTATGTTTGTGTATAATTTAAAGGTTAAACTGTTTACATCCGTAGATGTGAAAATGGTATCTGTAACTCTTTGGAATTGTATCTGTTATTAGGGCCCTTAAAAGTACTATACATGGATGGAAGGTGTGGATATGAATTGACTCCAATGTGATGACATCAAAAAATAAAACATGGAGGAGAAAAGAAAAGGGGAAGTAAAATGGACAAATTAGACCACAAGAAAAGGCATAAAAAACCCTATTACAATGGAGGGAAAGAAGAGAGGGAGATGTAAAGTCTCTGAAATTTAATCTCATCAGTTTTGGCTTAAAGAGGGAATAACGTATTCATTCACTTGGATACAGAAATTTATTTTACCCTATAACGAAGTAGGAGGAAAAAAAGAAAAAAAAAAGAAAACGGCTGGATAGAAGGGTGCAGAAACAGTAGGAGAAGGAGGGAGAGGTGATAGATGATAAGGCAGATTGAGGGAGGGTTGGGTTAGAAAATGTCCATACAATAACAGTATGTACCTACCTTACAGCAGTAGAAGCTTGTAAACTATATACCTCCTATTTTCATCCCAATACTTGACTAAAATTTTTCAGTTTCAAGTTCTCTAGCTCCCATTTCTAGTTTGGTTGATTTTTTTTTTAGATTGGTGACAAATAGAATAAATTTCAACCAGATATATATTTAAGTGATTATATTTAAGTGATTTTTCAGATATCAAATCCAAGTGGATATTTGTATCCAAGTGATAATTGTAATTAAGCAAATATCAAAAATAATTATAGGGTAATTCCCCAATATCTTTGTAGTTACTCCAGACTTCCTTCCCAGTATTGCATTACAACCATCAGGCCAAATTACAATTAAAGTTCACTATTAAGTATTAATTATTAATAGCATAATCAAGTAAAATAGATTAAAATGTATTGCAAATGCACTGTCCTCTTATTTTAAGACAATAAATAACATTATTATCACAGGAGCTAAATTATCTGCTATTTACTGTGTTTAACGATTGACTCATAAAATACTCAAAATTTAACAGTCAATCCTCTACAACCAGTAAAAGCCATTTCCAGCCCAACCCAAGAACCAACATATTCTTCATAGCTGATAGCAAGTCACTTCAGCTTGATGATCTTTATCTATATGATGGGGAAAATAGTGGTACTTGCCTGACAAGATTGTTATTTTTGGCGCTATTTTACTTAAGGTTTTGTAAGCCTTCTATGATATAAATGTGAATTGAGGTTCCTGTTCAATGTTGTTTTGAATGCAACCTGTAATTACATTTGTTTAGAGAGATCTCCAGTAATTAATATCTTTTACCAATGTTGAATAATAGGTTCTCTGCATTATACAGTGTTAGAGAGTTGCCTATGACACTGAGATGACACAATGTCTCGTTCAATATACATCAGGGAGAACTCAAATCCATTTATTACTGCTTTGGAAGCCAGTATTTCCTGTGTAGTGTACCATACTACCTCTCATGGATTGTGCATAAGTATTGTTATATTGTAGTTGTTATGTAGTAATATTACTAGTATTACTTAAAAATGTGTCTGATCAGTTAAGCATAATTTTCAAATGTGGCTGCTCTTTACTTTTCTGAACTTCATTTTCAAAATATTACTAGTGAGATACACTCTGTCATATGGTACCTTGAGTGTTCATAACATTTCTGGGATATAGCAAGTCAGATCTCTGATGTAGTACATTTTATTGAGCTTGTTGTAAATCTGGCTCTTAATTCACAGTTTTAATGTTTTTTGTTAGATTTACAAATCAAATCTTTTTTTTTTCTCATAGGGTTTTCTTTTAAACCAGAATAATGACTTTTTTTTTCAGTTCTCTGATGTTTCTCGCAATGAATTACCAAATATCTTCATGAATATTTTTTGCCTTAGCCTGCTCAGAATGGACTGTAACACTTTCTGAAAATGTTTTTAAGCTTCTACATATAGATATGCTTGAGATACATATACATTTTCTGTTCAGATGATTTGATCACAAAAAAACCCCCAAAATAGCCATCTCTTGGCACTTCAGAATAGAATAGAGAAACGAAACTCCCAGAGTGTTGATAAGTCTAAGAATCTTTTTTGACCTCTTTGTTAAGTGAATATTCAATAAGTGACACGAATAAGCAGCAAAAATGACTCAGTTGAAGGTCCATCTTCTCTCAATTCTCTAATGAACAAAGAAATAGTAAACAGAAGAAAAGAAAAGCAAGGACCACAAATAATCCCCCAGTAGAATATAAGTATTGATTGACACATTACCTCACACACGTGACTTTGGGTTTGATATAAGTTTTGGTTATTCAGCAAAGATACACATTTCATAGCAAAGGCTTTGAATGAAATAGCATGATAAAAATGACAGTGATAAGATTTTCTTTTCATAACTCTAGAATTTATTCTCCCATAAACATATGTTGGAAAGTATGTACCTGCATCTAGATTGCACATTAAGTAAGCTATATATAAAGTTGATATGCATTTACACATGAGATATACATATATTGCATGAAATATATAAATATAAACATCTACCTTGGAAAAACTAACAGAAGGACACATGCACAGGAAATACATATAGATGGGTCACAGGTATTATATTCCTCCTGCCAAAGTCTCATGGTGATGTTATCATATTGATCTCTGCCAGGCCTATTTATAAATAGACATTAATCTTTCCTGCTCTTCATTATATGCTTTTATACCTTCCAACAGGCTTCAGTAAACTATCTATCTGCAGGGTCACCTAATACTCTGTTTACCATTCACTGAGAATGCTGTGGTTTATAAGACTGTATTGCATGGTTCCATTTTCCCACAACTCTTTCTTCCTGCTACAAGGGTTAATGCACCTTGAGCCAATAAATATGAATCCTTCTCTTCAGCCAAACTACAATAGAAGTCAACAGTTCCTGAGATTATCATCACATCTCTTATATTAAATACTATCTCCTCTGATTCAGTTCACCACTCAACTGACTTACCTGTTAGTTTTTAATTCTTAATTCTTATCCTACATACTTGGCTAATGCAAATATGGAGAATTTTTTTTTGTCTTAATAAATAATAATAATAATAATAATAATTTAATGAAACTGTGATGAGAGAACTTCCTCCCCCCCACTGTACCATAACATCATTGTTCTCCTATACAAATTGTGATGGTTCAGAAGGTTTGAAAGGATAGCAATGATTGGTGACCTTTGTTCTACTTTATCTCAGCAACAAATCAGTGTTTGGTCTTTCTCTAGTCTCTCTCCATTTTAGGCAATTTTCCTAGTATAGAGGGAGTCCACCTGACCTAGTCCTTAGACTTAAGTCCTTTTCCTTTGCTACATCATCTATGTCAAGAAATTATTAATTTCATAACAGGTGGAGGTAGTTTTCAACTGTCCAAAAATGATTCATACTTTACCACCTCCCTATAATATTTTTACCTGTATGACTTTGGTCTAGTCATTTGATTTAACTGGACCTCAGTTTCTAAATCTGTAAAATGAAGGGTTGAACTAGATGATTTCTATGTTCCCATTCTGTTTCAGATGTATATAATCCTATATTTATATTCTCTGTGATATTTGATTTCACTAATGGATGCTTAGGTTTATCTGTCACTATATATACATACATATATTATATATACACATTCATATAAATACTCTTAATGGTATATTTTATGTTACTTTGATCCATGGAATTTATATACAGACTTGTATTTACTATTATGTCTTGAAATAATAATAAAGGTTAATATTCAATATGGCTTAAGGCTTATGAATGTTTATATATGTACATACACACACATATAAACTGATTAGATATTATTAATGACTACATTCCTCTCTAATTTCATTTTAAGATTTTTTAATTCTTTTTTCTCTACTCAGAATTACGAGCACAGTGATGGACATATAGTGTTCAATAAAATTTTTGACTGAGACAAAGCATTTTGTCATTGGCTAGAGAGAAAATATGAGAGAAGTACAACCAAAGGGGGGGAAAAACAGCATTGCTTTCCAAAATTGCACATAGATCCATGACCTGATGATACAATCAATCAAAATCTGTAGAGCTCTTGGTATGTTGTAATGGGAAAAAAAACACCTCACTTAATTTTGAAATTAGAAAACTTAGATTTCATTCATTTGAATGAAGATATTGAAGTATTTTCAGGAATTATTGAATGCTGAGCCTGCAATTTACTTCCTGTGAGATTTTGGGTACATAATCCAGTTCTTTCTCTGTTTCCTCACCTGAAAATGAAAATAATGATGGCAATCTCACAAAGTAGTTATGAGAAAGGGAAAAACAAAACAAAACATTTTACCTACTCAGAGGATCATACTCCTGAAGAGACTGAATTTCATAGAGTTCAAATGACTTGTCCAAAGTTATGCAATAAATAGCAAAGTAAAGATTAAACTTGTCATCTTACCCCAAACTCATTTATTCCATTTTGTTTATCCCATTATCATACTCACTGAATCCCAAAGTCCTATAAAACTGTGAATTGTTTATTTTGTGTGAACCTGTGATTACATTGGTCATGTCCCCATATGGAAGCTCTCTTTACTAATGCAGATATGTAACTTCTACAATTTTTAATTTAGAAAATGGCTTGAGAATATTGAAAGGTTAAATTATTTGTCCAGGATTACATAGTGAGCATGTATGACATGATATTTGAATCTAGGTCATGTTTCCTAAATAGCCAGCTCTCAATAAATTGGCTCTACATAGTAGATGCTTAATGCTTGCTAAATTCAATTGAATATATCATGACATTCCATTACACTAATGCTTCTCAGTGTGTTTTTATTATCCTTAGATGTAGCACACAATGTTGGTGTTGCCAAGGTCACAAAGTAAAAAAAGTGATGGATAAAGAAGCTAAACATTGAAAAGAACATCAAAGTTTAGATTCTCTGGCATGTAAAGATGAAAGAGGAAAGGGAGTCAGATAAAAGTAGAATGAGCAGCCCAGAGGATTAGGATTGTTGAGTTCTCAGAATTCAGCAGGAAAGAAAGTTTTAAGAAAGTTTTAGTGAAGGAAAAAAGCAAGTTGTCTGCAACACTGTAATGGTGGGGGTTGTGAATGGGAAGAACTTGTGTAGTTGAGAATGAAACAGCTTGATACAGTGACTTTCTAGGAACTGAACTAAGATATTTTGGGTTGCAACTTTTTCTATGGCAATTTCTAGAATGGTGAACTTTATTCCTTGGTGTTTTCTTTATATAGTTTGTATGAAAAATGCTTGTAGTCAAGAAAGAGTTTCTGCTTAAAAGATGATTTCAGAACTCCCTTCATATGGCTCCTCAATCACATTTTATTTAAAAATTTTTATCAATAACTTTTGTTTTTATAGTGCTTTAATTCCCCAATATATCTTTCCCCTTCTCCCCAACCTGGGAGACAACCTTTGTGACATAGAATTTAAAATAAGGAAGGGAAGGTAGTTCTTCAAAACTAATTGATGTTTTGAACTGAATCTCAAAATCCCTTAGTCACACATTAAAAAGTTATTCATTATTTTTAATCACCTTTTTTTTTAAATAAAAGACCCAATTATGTCTCATTCCAAAAGAAACAAAGAAAAATCCTAAAAGGCAACCAGTGTCCAAAGTTTTGTTTTTTTTTTCCTTTAAATATTTTTTTTCTTTATATCTTATTTATGAATTTTCCCATATGGCTTTCAGGCTAACAATAGTGTAACAGAACTTGTGGATCTCATTAGAATCAAATATATTCCTTAGCCAGAAAGTGGATGTTCCCTAGAGCTCTGGTTAGAGAGAAAAGAGACTAAGCCAGGAATTTTGTAGGTGAGGTAGAATACAAAGTCATAAATTCCAATAGGGCTCAACTCTGATTCCCTTTCCATTTCTAGACCCACTGTGAGCAATTGGGGGAAGGTGATTGTTTCTCATTCTTAATAACTTAATTGACAAAATATTGTGACCCATTCTGCCCCTAAATGGCTCCTTTACCTTCTGAATCATAATGCCTATTGATCTGAAAAGGAAAGTTTCAGTTCACTGGGTATAACCCCTGTACTCTTTCTCTACTGCTGTGCTTTGCTCTGATTCTTCCAGAACCTTCCCAGCTTAGGAGGTCCTCCAGGGAAGAATCATCAAGGTCATTTAGACATAGCTCACTCCCGAAATGCCCTCTTTTTCAAATACCAGGGGATTTTTGTAATACTTTGCCCTTCTAAGAACAATTTATATTCCTTAATATGAATATGCTCTCTTATTATTATTATCTTCTGGAAAAGTTTCCATTGTGACCATAATATCCCCATTTAATCTGTAGGCATATGCCTCCTGATCTCCCAATTTTTTTGTGAAGAACCTTGCATCTGGAGGTAGTGACTTTAATAACTCTCTATTAATGAGCTTACTTTCTTCTTTATTAGGCTCAGTAAATCCAAATTTAATCTCTTGTTTAGCTCATTTCTGCTCCAAGTACACCCTTTAGCTTTATCTTTCCTTTTTCTCTACATTGTCACAACTTGTCTTCTCTTTATTACCTCTTTAGGTCTGCACCACTTAGTTTGCTGTGAATTCCTTCCTTTAGAACTGCTCATTGGGGGCCAATGAAGAGTTGCAGACTCAGAGAGGTACATTGAGTTGTCCAGGCTCACTCAGCTAATAGGGAGGAAGAAGAGGAATTGGGGTTAAAACTGCCTATAAATTTAATGTTCTTCTAATTACCTCACAGTGGACTCATGAGAACAAAGAACTATACAAATACAACAGGCTATTACTTAAAGTGTGGCATGATGGACCAAAAATAGTTGGTCTATATAGCTTTTCATGAACAAATCTGCTCCACAGAGGCAAATTGGTTGAGTGGAAAAAATACTGAATTTTGAGTCCGAGGTTGTTATTAATCTGTGGCTGATTCTTCATGAATCCATTTGGGGTATTCTTGGCAATGTTACTGGAATGGTTAGCCATTTATTTCTCTTGTTCATTTTACAAATGAGAAAATAGGAAAACAGGATTAACTGATTTGTCCAGGGACTTATAACCAATAAGTGTCTGAGGCCAGGTTTGAATTCATGAAGATGAAGTTTTCTGATTCCAATTCCAGTGTATATCTGCTGTACCTCCAAAATTTTCCTTCTTTCCTTCCTTCCACTTTTCCCCTTCTCTCTCTCTTTTATTCTCTCTCTCTTTCTTATTAGATAGAAATCTTATTAGATTAGATTTCTTATTAGAACTAAAGTTCCTTGTTGCTCTAAATATTATCTATCTGATACACATATATGTATAATATATATATATATGTATAATATAATAGATAAGGAGAAGTATTACCTAATAGATAGAGGCCTGGGACTGGGCCTGGAATTAAAATTATCTGTATGAAAATCCATTTTTTGACAGTCATTAGATATAAGTATGAATGGGAAAAACTAAGTGAAGACATCTCATAAGGATGTGGCTTCAATGTATGAGCTAATTGTGACTCGAGACTTTGCAATAACAAGTTAAAAAGTTATAGTATAACAAGTAAAAAGTTACAGTAAAAAGTCTAGTTAAAAAGCTGCAAGTGTTCAGGTGCTTGAAAGAACATTCTCCTTTTGTTTCCCTCAACTCTTTTTTTTTTTTTTTTTTTTGCTGAGGCATTCAGTGACTTGCCCAGGGTCACACATCTAGGAACCCAGGTCCTCCTGACTTCAGAGCTTGTGCTCTATCCACCGCCCCTTCCCCCAACTCTTAATTAGCACTTAAGTACTTTTTTAAAGGCAATTTATTCTTTTTTTCTTGCAGGGGTAGATTTCCTGTTTAGAATGTAAGGCAGGACTCCCCCAAACAATGGGAGAAAAGGCAGAGGGGGGGAAGTTCTTCATTCAGGATTTATTTAATCTTGTGTTTTGCAGTTTGTGCTTTAGGTTTCTTTACTGACAAAATGGTGTTTTGTCATATGGGAGTTGCCCTTTCTCCCAAGATCATAAGAAACCCCTTTTTGTTTTTCTCACTATGAGAGTCTCTGATTGATTTTGCGGTCACTACTGTCCTATACAATTATGAGCTTATTATTATATTAATTATTTTTATATTATATTATATATTAATATATATCTTCTTATTCATTTATTGTATTTGTTATCATATATATAATATATTTAACTGCTTGAATATTTGTCTGTAAAACGATTGTGATCTGTTGGGGAAAACTCTAGTTTATGTTAAGTGAAATATACCACTTCATGAATGACAATGAACAAAACAAAACAAAAAACCAGAAACAAAAATGTCTCCTGTGTCACTATATTTTTTGGTGTGGGCTTTAGTTTAGACACAGCTGTAATAATGATGATGATTATGATAATTAGGACTTCAATAGCTCTTTAAAGTTTGCAAAGCAATTTTTGTATATTTCCTTTGATCCTTATAATATCTATGATGCAAGTATTATAATTTGATCCATTCTACAAATGAGGAAATTGAGGCAATAAGAGGTTTTGTGATTTCCCCATACTTATAGAGTTTATAAGTATTTGAGCCAGAATTCAAATTCAGGTATTCCAGATTGAAGTTTTAGTAATGCTATGCCAATTTAACAGAATATTATTATTCTATAAAAAATGACAAACAAGGTGATTTCAGAAAAGCCATGAAAGGCTTATGTGAACTGATGTTAAGTAAAATGAGCAGAACTAAAAGAACATTTTATACAATAACAACAAAATTATGTGATGATCAACTGTGATGGACTTGGCTCTTTTCAACAACGTGATGATTCAAGGCAATTCAAAAGACTTGTGATGGAAAGAGCCATCAACCTCCAGAGAAAGAACTGTGGAGACTGAATGTGTATCAAAACATAATATTTTCACTTCTTCTATTTGTTTTTTCATTCTCTTGTTTTTCTCCCTTTTGGTCTGATTTTTCTTGCACAACATGCCAAATATAGAAACATGTTTAAAAGAATGGCACATATTTAATCTACATCAGATGGTTTGCTGTCTTGAGGAGATGAGAGATAAGAGAAAGAGGAAGAAAAATTTGGAACACAAAGTCTTACAAAAATGAATGTTGAAAACTATCTTTACATTATTTGGAATAATAAAATACTATTGAATTTTTTTTTAAGAGAAAGCTCCCATTTTTTCCCCTTAAAGTATGTAAAAATTAACTCAGATGCCTCTCTAGGCTGTAGGGCTGATTCATTTTCATAGGACTTAATCTACCATTCTTCTCACCTATGTTAATCTGCTCCTCCCACATTTATAGTGATTTTATGTGTCGTCTTTCCACTTTTGAATGTAAATTCTTTGAGGAAAAGTATTACCTTTTTTTTTTCTTTTTGTATTTGTATCTTCATCACTTTGCACAGTACCAGGCACATAGTTATTCACTAAGTTTATTGTACTAACTTTACATAGGGAAGCCTGGCAGCTTGCCTAGATATAACCTTCAGATAAGTTCTTTTGAAAACTTGGTTTCTAATTTATAAAATGGAGATGGCATTATTACATACTTAATACATTACAAAATGGAGAATAGCAATAGGATATGTCGGAGCTGAAGAATAATTTTTCTGTTGAGAAATGATAACTTTTCAGAGAACAAATTACTTTTGGAATTGACTAATAACATTGTTAACATAAGTTCCAAGTTATCATTTCCTACTTTCCAGTAGAGGTTTTATAAAACATATGGAAAACAACATACAAATGTAAGTCATCATCATTGTCATTAATTATAATAGAACTATATGAGCAAAATAAGTATTTAAATGCTTTCCTAAATATGTAATTTTATTCACCTTTTTCATAGCATCAGAGTTTGAGAGTTAAAAGAAATCTCAGTGGCCAGCTAGTCAAACCCATATATAGCTGAATCTTCACTCAAATGAGTAGACAATCCATTCTACAGATAAGCCCATAGAAGTGGAAAATTTTAATTAGCTCATTTTTATTTACATTGAACCTTAGTTTACCTTTTGGCAGCTTTTATCCATTACTCTTGTCTGTTTATACCTGTAATTAGTTTTCCTCATTCCCTATCTATTACATATTTTTTAAGAATCAGGACAGTTGTCATTGCTTCCATGAAACCTTTTTGATTCTTACAGCTACAAGTGATTTTTGCCTTATCTGATCCAATATAACTTAGTATTCTCTTACACACACTTTATTCTAATTTATATTATATTTATCAATATATATCTTATTTTTCCAGAGACTCTAAGATTTCTGATGACAGGGACTGTTATATATCTTTGTATCTATGCCCCAAATAATTCATTACAAAATGTAGACTTAATGTTAATAGAGACAATGTAATTGGAGTAGTAACCAGTGAAGGTGTACTAGCTCAGAGCATCCAGGGTTTATTAAAACTTGTCTGAGCTAGAACATGTCATTTTATTGCCATTAACCTTTGTTTTCCCCCTCCAAATAAAATGAAAAGAGTAGACTAGGTGGTCTTTGACATTCCTTTGCTGGAGATGCAAATTAGTTGAATGAATGAACTTAGACTTGGGCTTTGGTTCTCATCCTCAACTAGATCTATGATCCCTATGATCCCAAGTGTAGGAGACATCTCTTCAAAGGAATCCCTTTGATGAGACTTTGAAGCCTACCTCACAACTTACTATGCGTTTTAAAAACTACACATTTTACTTTGACTACTTTTGAAACTATATATATATATATATATATATATATATATATATACATACACACACACATATATATATATATATATATATGTTCAAGTACATGAACAAGAGAATAAGAAAATAAAATAGAAAATAAAAGCAGTTAAAATGAAAATAACCACCACCACCATCAACATAAACAACAAAATCCCTGACATACATTTTTGACTAGGACATTTATTTTCTGATTATTTTTTACCTTTTCTACTATGTGGATAATACAAATTTAGTAATGTTAAGGTGGCTCTTAACTACTTATTAATAATGGATGTGGTTTTTGTTTTGTTTTCTTCACTCTGCAGTTTTGATTAGAATGTAAACTTCTTGAGGGCAGGAACTGGTTTCCATTTCAATGGTTTAATCTCTGGTGAGTTTTAATATACATTTAATAAATGCTTATTAATAAAATGGACAGATTGGCCAATGTGGAACTAGGCTTAGAAAGATACTCACAGATCTCTAACAGTTGCTAATGTAAGAAACGATATAATTTACCAAAAACTCCACTAGTTCACAGATGAATGCAAGAAAGATTTATTTTACATTCTTGCAAGAATGGGTATGTTGGTGAATAGACAAACCTTTGAAACTCCAAAGGTAACATTTTATTTTCTATCCAGAAGCACAATTCCTCCCCTTATTCCCCATTAATTGGATTTTACTGAAGTTACTGGACCTGAATCGCCACCCCTCATTACATAATCTGTTCCTGCCCCCAAGGAATTTATATTCTAGTAGGAGGAAGATAATGAGTAGATTTAAGGGCAAAAAACAAAATATTCTTTTCAAATCTCAGGCTACCATCCTGACAAAAGTCAGTCCCTGCCCCGTGGAGTTTACATTCTTTTAGGGGAAAATAACTTCTACCCTTTATTATTCTTAGATGTCCTTTTGAGTTTCAGTTTTCTAATTTAAATTTAATTTCTCCAATTTAATCTTCATAAATATGGAAACCAAATAACTGTCCATACATTTCTCACCCCAAACCCACAAGGATACCTGGCAAGCCTGCTTTTAGAAGGTCATGCTGATGTATGATAAAGTCCTGATCCCTGACTGAGAGCATGTATAGGAATTCTATGAATACTTACTGAGTGATTGTAATGCTCAGGGAGAAACTGAGGCAGTATCACACATTGGAAATTAGGTAATACTTTATTGATGTTAATTGAGAGTTCAGAATCCATAGCTATGGATCGGGACTACTGGGACTCTTGTCTCAAAGCACACAGTCCATTGTGAGTTTAGACTGACAGACATGCGGGCTGACTAAATAGGACTAATGTCACAAAGTATTCAATACCTAATGGAGGGGCATCATGGGCTTTATAGTCTCCATACCTCAGGGAGACAAAGAACTCATGGGAACAGCTGAGAACATCTGGGATCCAAGGAAACTATAAATTCAGTTCTGGCAGGTAAGGAGTGAAAAGGAAGCCTGAGAAAGAAACTAGGAAAGGAAGACAGTAAGTCTGAAGCCAAAAGATAAGGGGTATGTCGAGGCTGGCTATCTGGAGGTTTTATGATTCCTTTGGAATGTGAGTCCAATTATTTCTGATGGTCAGGAAGTGGGGGTTGCTATTTTTGGATAGAACAATTAAGGGAAACTGAAACAGAGCAACTGAGGGAAACTGAGACGGGAACTGTGGCACAACATGATGAAGAAAAACCTTTTCTTTGACTATAGAGTTGATAGTGATTGTGAATAAAAAAAGATAATAATTGAACAAATCAAGCTTCTTTCTCTGCTGGTGATGGAGATGGAAATTACTCTAAGCTTTTGAGTGTGGAAAGAGAGATACTATTAGCAACTTCCTCTCCTTTACCTGGACAACACAAAGCCATGAATTGTTTTTCTTCCTCTTTTGTTAGCTTTTTCTACTCTAAAATGAATGAATAGTAGAAAGGATAGAAAAGACTAAGCTATTGCCTTGGGGTCAAATTGTATAAAGTACTATGAATCCAGGAAAGGTAGTTCAGAGTTTTCTATTAGCTAAGCTTGGTGAGGAAGCAATGCCTAGGAATGAACTTTTGGATTAAGCTTTGGAGTGGATCATAGCAACAACTCAGATGCTGTGACCTACAAACATGGAAACGATTTTTTTTTTGGCTATTATGTCAAAAAGAATTTTGCTGGAATGCTCTGTAACAACTGTTTTGAGTTAAGACCCACTTTACCTATTTTCTTGTTCAGGAGGATGTGGTCATATTCTTGTTCTTCCTGTGTTTTAGTAAATTTCCCTTTGTAAAACTTAATTGGTCTTAGTTTCTTACTGATGATACTGAGATGATATTAACTAGAGAAATTATACTGACACTGACTAGTTTTATATGAAGGATAAGGACTGACAATTGATATGGGAATCTTATATTAATATAAAGGGTTGAGCCATTAAGAGAAACCCACTGCTATTCAACTATCCCACACTGAGATAGAGATGTAGTCTACTGAGTTGGGGTTAGCAAAGTGAATTCAAAGCTTTGCTATATCAAATTAAATTGCTTGCTAAATGCTTCAATTTCTTTAAATTTTCTATGTTTAGTTGTTTTATTAGTTGTATTAGTATTTACTTTCATCCATATTACATAATATGTTTGGCCATTTCTAAATCAGTGGGCAATTAGTTCTTTCAATTCTTTGGCTATTATAAATATTATATTATGCAAATTATATTATATAATGAAGTAATATGCTATTAGAATATAAATATTATGAATATTGCTAGGAAGACTTCTGATGCTTTTATTCCTACCAATAACCTTCTTTGAATATATCTTAGCAGTAGTGAGAACACTGGGTCAAAGAGTATTCTGTATTTTTTTTTTTAATTCTCATGCAGAACCTATTCTTATTCAAGCTGAGTTTTAAATGCCTCCTCTGCATAATTTTATTGCTTAAAACTAAACCAGAAATCATTTTTTGAAGGATTGTAGTTTTGGAGAGTCAAAGTTAATTTTGGAATCAAATAAAATCTCATTGTTGGTTTTTGATTTAGTACTCCAAGGAATAAAGTGATCTTATGTTGAAAATATTCTTTCCTGATTTTTTTTTTCTTCTCAACAAGTTCAACAATAATTAAGTTAATAGATGAGGATGATTAGAGAAAACACTATTACACTCATCAAAACAAACACTCAAGTAAAGATTCATTCATGTGAAAGAAATCTTTAATCCATATACATCTACTTTCTGTATTTAAGAAACAAGGACAATCTAAATGAATTTTGAAGACCTTAAACATTCTTAAATAAAATTAACAATAAGATATTATATCTTTCCATTTGCATCTCATTTACAATTTTTATTTATTAATTTTGAAGGAGTAAAAAGAGTTCAATGGCTCAGTGGATAGGAGGTTAGGCTTGAAGTCAGAAAGATTCATCTTTTTGAGTTCAATCTGGCCTCATATGCTTGCTAGTTGTGTGGATTTGAGCAATTCACTTTGCCTCATATTCTTCATCTATAAAATGATCTAGAGAAGGAAATGGCAAACTTCTCAAGTATCTTTGCCAAGAAAACCCCGTATGAAGAATTGAACACAGAAAAACAACTCAACAAAAGAAGGAGCAATAGTCACAGGTTCAGATGCCTTGAATTCAAATCTTTTTTCTATCATTACTAGCTATGTGAACTTTGACAAGCTAATTAAGCTGCCTCAATGTCCTCTTCTAAGAAATTAAAATTATAGTATTTTCATGAAGTTCTGTGGATTAAATAAGAATAAAAAGTATTTACTCTTATACAGTGCACAAAGCATATTGCATTGTATGATTGTATGATCTCTGTATAATTCTGTGAGATAATTGTTGTCACATTATTACTTCAACTTGTCAAATGATAAAGCTAAAATTCAGGTCATGAAGAATTGTACATGACTAAAGCAAATGAACAAAAACAAAAAATAAGTTATTACTAAATTTATTAAAAAATGATAGTATTTGATTTACATACTGGTAGTGTTGAAGTTGGGAAAAAGGGGACCCCAAAAGTTTGGGGTCCCAGACTGGTGTCTCAAGGTGTCTCAAAAGAATTTGCAGGCTTGATACTTGTGATGCCAGAGAAATCGAAGCAAGACAGAGATTGATTTTTAATCTTGTAATGTAGAGAGTTTTAGGGTAGCCAATCAAATGGAACTCATGTTCAAAAATTATTCGGCCTGGAACTGAGGCAGCGAACTTATATAGCTAACAAGGGTTTGCAAACAAAATATATAACCTGAGTATACAATCTTATAGGGGAAACAAAGACAGATAAGGGGGGTGAGGACACAGGGTTAGTGGACAAGCCATAATTCCAGGAAAGGATCATAACTTAATCCTGATAGAATAAGAGTCAAGATAAGAAGGTCTAGGGCAGGAAACAGCTAGGCAAGGGGCAATATTCAAATTTCCCATAAAGGGAATTATCCTAGCAAAGATCAAGATAATGTATCTGGATTTTATGATGCAATGATATGTAAAGTGCCCAGAGCTTCAAAGTTTTTCCTGACTCAATTCTCCCAGTCCTAATGTCAAGGAAGGGGGGATGTGGCCTATTCAGGGCATAGCAATTCAAGGCGTGACAATTCAGGGCATAACAAACTCATTTCCTAGTCTAGGGGCAAAGCTTTATAAACAATAGTAATTGTAACTTCATTACAAAAATCAGGTTGGAATTCTAAGGGAATTTCAGCAGAGAAACAGAATCAAGGGGATATATTTATCCAGCTTTCAATCAGATATGCTAATTCTATGGCTCATAGGTAGGTAAGAGTGGTCTCCAGAATTTGGTTCTCTTGACTAGATTATTACTGACAAGATTATCAGTCAGCAATGAATTGAGGAGTGTTCTTATTCATTATTGTCTCAGGAAGCTTTCTAACTAAGGAGTGGTCAGACATTTGATGTGGGGGTTTCCTGAGGCAGATTCTAAAGCTTGAAGATTTAAAACTACTGACTAATTGTTAGAACAGAAGCCTGCACCCCAAGGTTAGGGGACCCCAAAACCAGTGCTATATTTCCCTAGAAGCTATACCATATCAGTGTGGTAAGAAAAACAAGTATTTAAATGCCTACTATGTGTCAAGGACACTACTAATTAATAGATATACAAATATAAAAGAAAGATAATCCTTACCTTCAAGAAGCTTATTTTCGGCTACATAAAACAGGATTGTAAATCAAAAGACAAAGTTTTGGTAATTAAAATTAGCATGACTTTAGGCAAATGATTTTAGGTGCCTGAGGTTCAGTTTTTTCATCTGCAAATGAAAGGGTTATATTTTGTGATTTCATTTGCAATGTGTTTTATCTTGATGTTGTTCTTTGGCCTTACTTCTCCAACTGGACAATGACATTAGGGAGGTAATGCAAGTGAAATGGATTTAAGTGAGGAAGGGCTATGCAAGGTCACTTGCATCATTTCTCCCCTCTAGAGCCATCTGAGTCCAGTGGAAAGATATAGATCAAAAGGATTAGAAATGGTCCTGGATGTTTACTGCATAGATTTCTTTATTAAGGACCAGACCTTAAACCAAAATCAGTCTGGTTCTTACTGACCACCAATATGTTCTAGGACTAGCCTCATTTGGTCATCCTTATCAACTCAGACTGAAGGTAAATAGCAATCATTTCTACCTTGGCTAGAAGTCCTGAGGGTCTTCCCCTTTCAGATTTATTTATATATCTTGTATGAGCTCCTTGAAGGCAATGATAGAATATGGGCCTTTTTTTTGGGGGGGGGAGGGGTAATTGTTTACATTTAGTACAATGACTGAGACTTAGTAAGCACTTAAATGCTTGTTGACTGACTGTGTAAATTTTAAGGTAACTTCCAGCTATAAAAGAAGTAATATAAAATATTTCAAAGCTGTTAAAAATAATGGTGAGATTCAGAAAAGCTATTATCACATTCCAGTTTTAATGCACATTTCCAATGAATATATACATTTTTGAAGCTTTACAATTGTGAATTCAAAATCTTTTGGTAACATTACAGAAATCAACAATTAATTAAATACAGTTTTAACCAAGGAAAACTATTTATTAAGGACCTAAAAGTATTTATTCAAAAGCTATACCTACTATCTGGTAGGGGCATTGATTAGATGCTAGAGATTAAAAAAGCAAAAAAGAATCTTTTTTTCCCCTCAAAGAGCTCATGTTCTGTGGGGCAAGATAAAATGTTGACATATAATTATATAGGCATACCTCAGAGGTATTGCAGGTTCAGTTCCAGACCGTTGCAATAAAGAGAATATTATAATAAGATGAGTCATATGAATTTTTTGGTTTCCTAGTGGCTATAAAAGTTATGTTCACACTAAATTGTAGTCTATTCAGTTTGTAGCAGCATTATATCTAAAAAAACCCCCAGTATGTACACCTTAATTAAAAATATTTTATTGCTAAAAAAAAAATGATAACCATCATCTGAGCCTTTAGGGAATCACAATTTTTTTGTGGGTAGGGGGTCTTGCCTTGATGATGATGGTTTTTAACTGATTAGGGTGGTGACTGCTGAAGGTCAGGTTGGCTGTGGTAATTTTCTAAAAAATACACAATGAATTCTTCCTATCACTCAGGCACTTACAGATCATTGTAGAGTTATTAATTAGTCTAACTTCAATACCATTGTGCCTCAGGGAATAAGGAGACTCAAGGAGGAGAGAGACAAGGAAATGGCTGTTGGGAGAGTAGTCAGAACATATACAACATATTTCAGTTAAGTTCAAAGTTTTATATTGGTGTGGTTTGTGGCACCTCAAAACAATTATAATAGTTACAATGCTCCTGTTACAGTATCTCTTATCTCCACCAGATGGATTTTACCTGCTAGATCAAGAGTCTAAGGCTGGAGGAGCATCCTAGAGGCATGATAAAGTGGTTTCTAGATAAAGAAGTTCTTGCAGGCTAGTGTTATCATCCTACAGTGGTTATAGATGAAGTTGTATTGATAGGAGGTGTCCACATGGATGCAAGACTGGTATAAAGCAGGCAGCAAGTTTTTAGTTCTTTGACTTCACTGTCTCCTGTAGATTCTCAGTAGATTCTAAGGAAGCCCAGATTCCCAAGCAGGAGTTTGGTATTTTCTTAAAGTTTATAGATTTAAAACTTGACAGGATAATTTGTAGTCCAAATGGATCATTTTACAGATAAAGAAAATAAGTTAATATACAGGCTGTCACACAGGTCACATGAATAGTTACTTAACTTACAGTTTCTTGATTTGAACTCAATACCTTTGAATTCAACTTCAGCACTCTCTCCACTATAATATATTACCTTTACCAAATAGTTCAGCAACATTTATCATATATTTGTCCAGAGAAATTTAGTATAAATGAATTGTAAACTGTTAACAATTGAGACAAATCAGTGAAATGATTAATAATTTAGACTGATAATTTCATCAAACTTTGCTGATGGATGGAAATGATGATTTAATTATGTTAACATGATAAAGATCTTATTAAACAAATTTCAGGTAATTTTCTCTTTATTCACTATTAGGAAAGAAGATTAGACTGAGATATAAGGTTAGGAGTACACCATAATTTCTTTTTCTCATCCAAAATTCAAAGGGTTTTCCAGCTTTTGAATATTACCAAGGAGTAATTAAGATAAGGAACAATATTTTCTTTACTACTTTCCCAAACTGAAGCATATATTTAAGGATTTATATGAACTGTTTTTTCTGGAGTCAGGATTAAATGGAAAGAAATTGTTGTCTTTTGGTTTTATTCCAAGGAGTAGATATTATTTGTGAAAAATAAATGGTATTAATATACCAAAATGAAAAAAAAAAAGGTATTGGGTGTTCATCACAAAGCCAGGTTTTGAGTCTCTGAAACTAAGTTTATTAATCCTTTGACCTCTCCCCTCTCATTCTGTAGCAAGTTTCTTCTGTTTTCCAGAATTCTGTTTCCTTATCTGAGGTACCTGAACTCAATGATTTTTAAGGACCATTTCATTTCTGTTATGACACAGAACACAAAATATCGAATTAGAATCTCAAACATTGATTGAGTCTATGAGTTACCATTGTATGTGGAAGTGGGGCAAACAGAAGAATCAATAAGAATAAAAGATTTATTTTAAAATGTTTATTATTAATTATTAAATTAATGTTTATTAAAACAAACAAACAAAAACCACTCTTACTACCCTGATAATGGATGGAGATGTAAAAGTCCCTGGAATAGCAAATTTTACTTGGCAAATTTTATTGGTACCAAGGTTCTGAGAGAAATGCTTATTTGTCTTTTGTATTAATAACTAATTATTTTATTGAGACCTTTTCTACATTGTTCTCCAGAAATCAGCCAGGAAATCTTCCTTAGAGTCTAAAAATCTAACCAAAAACTTTAAATTTTGAATTTAGGCTAATGAGTGGATTCCTATTCATTGTATTTGCTGATTAAAATCTGGGAAAATATGAATTCTACCTTTTGTTAGACTGGTGATATAGAAATGAACAAATCTTTGACTAAGATTTTGATGCTCAATATCAGGTGCCTTAGGACCTTCACTGTAATATAGCATACCTCTCATTGTAATATTCATTCTCTCATTAATTGTTAAACAGTCAGATTTGATTGCTATCCTCCAGAATACCCACTCCTCCAAGAGTATATAAATTGTTCTTAATACTGGCTCTGGTCTCATCACTACCATTTACCACTTGTGTGATTCAACAAGTCACTTTATCTTTGAATCTTAGTTAAATGAGGTCCATCACCTTACAGGGTTGTTGTGATTATCGCATGAGATATATATATAAAGATTTTTTGTAATAATGAAGATCTGTGTAAATGTCAGTTAGTATTATTATTTCCACATCCTCACAAATTTATTTCCCTATAATATAATAAGCTCCCTAAGGCCAAGGATTCTCTTATATTTCTGCAGTATTTACCTCACCCCTTCTTCCACCCTCCCTCATAAATAACTTGCTGAGCACATATTTATGGGCTCTTAAATGCTTGAATTGAGATGATTATTTTAGAATTCATGTTTTCTTTTTAAAGATTTGGACTTTAGTTTTAAAAGAGAAACCTTGGGGCAGCTAAATGTCAAACTTGAAGCCAGGAAAATTCATTTTCATGAATTCAAATCTGACCTCAAATACATAATAGTTGTGTGACTCTGGGCAAGTCACTTAATCCTTTTTACCTTAGTTCTTTACCTGTAAAATGGGCTGGAAAAGGAAATGGCAAATCATTCCAGTATCTTTGCCAAGAAAACCAATGGAATCAAAAAGAGACAAAGACAACCAAAATGACAAAAAAGAAAGAAAAAGAGAGATCATCTAGATTTTATTTTTATAGATCATTAAATTGAGATCAAGAGATATGAAGTGACTTACATAAGGTCATGTTGGCAATAAGTAGCAGAAAGCAGGACTCTTTCCCATTGTCTCACTCTTTTAGTTTGTAAAACACCACACTAATCATTAAGAACACAAAAAGCAAACACAAATTTATAAACTAGATGAAGAAAATAAATAAATAAATGTGTGTATGTGTATGACTCATTGATATATTGATATGTTGTGCCACAGTTCCATGTCTTAGTTTCCCTCAATTGTTCTGTTTCAGTTTCTCTTAATTGTTCTGCCTTGATAGCAACCCCCCCCCCGGCGCCCCCGCCACTTCCTGACTATCAGGAATAATTGGGCTAGCATTCCAAAGAGTCATAAAACCTCCAGATAGTCCATCTCAAATACTTAGACATATCCCTTATCTTTTGGCTTCACACTGTCTTCTAGTTCCTTTCCAAACTTATTGCTCTTCCTCCATAACACCAACCTGTCAGAACTGAACTGATAGTACTTTCCTGGAACTCCAATCCCCTCAGTGCCCAACCCCTCCTTCTGCCTCTTGAGCTCTTTGTTCTGCTGAGTGCCGGGATCCCTATTAGAATCCTGTGACCAAACTTACTAATTACCAGATACTTGAGATCCAGTCAGCTGGCTAATGTTTGCCAGTCTAAACTCTCAATGGACTGTGTGCTTTGAGAAAAAAGTCCCAGCAGTCCCTATCCATAGCTATGGATTCTAAACTCTCAATTAACATCAATAAAATATTAACTGGTCTCCAATGTGTGATACTGCCTCAGTTTCTCTGGGAGCATTACAGTGTAATATGAGTCAAGAGATTCATTAGTTTCATTTTTTAAATGAATCTGTTATTAAATGTTATGTTTGTTATTATTTAAAACAAAAAGCAAACACAAATTTATAAACTAGATGAAGAATATAAATAAATAAATGTGTGTATGTGTATGACTATATGTATGTTATTAAAAAGTTTTCTCTCTCTGTCTGGATCTCTCTCTAATTAGAGAAATTCTCCCCTGAGTCCTCACTATTTTGAATGGTGAGAACCTCATGTGGTCCACTAAATCTTTGTTGTCCCAAGTATGTTTCATTTTACTCATGTCATTTTCTCATTAGTTATTTTGCTACTGTGAATGCTCCTTCATCCCAATTCCAATTTTGCAATCACAATCAAATCAATATTTGATCCCTCTGGCTTCATTTACTATGTCTGTGACTTTCCCCAAAATATATTTTCTGGCCTCTTCTAAATGTATCTTTCGATATTAGAATATAAGTTCCTCGAGGGCTACCTGAGCTTTTATATTTATAGTCTTAGTACTTAGTCCAGTGCTTGTCACATAGGATATACTTGTTTAAAAAATTCATTTTATATATAAGGTATGTTCGGGGAGTATGACATATCTTTATTTAAATGAATATATATTTGGATATATACCTATGTATGTTCTTCTATATGTTATATTTATGTATGCACATATTAGAAAAGGATAGCATTAGACATTACATGCAGGGAATCTCTGGTATAAAAATCTCCTAGCTAAATTAAATCCCCATCAATCAGCTTTTCTGTGACTTATAAGCCTTAGAGAGCCGTCTAGAGCACAAAGCATTGAATAAGTTCTCAGTAGTCAGTTATTATATGACAGAGGGAGGACCTATATTTAGATCTTCTTGGCTTTAAAGTTGTTTCAGTATCCCTTCCATCATGTTGCCTCATATACTATCTATATCTATATCTATCTATCTATCTATATATCATACCATACATATGCATATACTATATAATGAATATACTTCATATTGAATGTAACACATATGTATAGATATTTATGCATCTATCTGCATGGACTATATCTTTCTCTAGATAAATATAAAGCAATCAATTAATAAACATTTATTAAGCATCTACAATGTTCCAGGCACTGGGCTAACCTCTGGGGATACAAAAAGGGGCAAAAGACAGTTTCCATTTTCAAGAACTTGTAATCTAGTCAGAGAGACAACATGTAAACTAATATATTCAAAACAAGCTCTATACAGTATAAACAAGAAATAATTAAAAGAAGGAAATCAATGAAATTAAAAAGGATTAGGGAATGTTTCCTGTAGAAGGTGATAGGCCATCTTATTTTAGGAATTTAGGAAGTTCCCTGATGTGAAAACTCCTTCTACCAAAGCAGATAAGCAATCATTTTGAAACTTTTCAGCATTATTTGTTTCTCCCTTGTCTCTTTTAATTTTTTTCTTATTGATCTATCACAGTACTACTTTCTAGTTCTAATACCATTACCCCTCTTCCATTTTTCTTAACTTATTTGCCTTGATGAAAAGGGGGGAAGGCTGTCCACTGAATCTAGTCTTATTTGGCAGGAAAGATCAATGTATAAGACTGAACTAAGAGAGGAGAGGACTGAAATATTAATTCTCTTTGCAAATCATAGATCACTTTCCCTTTTTTTGTTTCTTAAATTTCTTTGTCTCAGGGGCAGAGGGCTTTGGGCATGAGACAAGTTCCTATCTTCTTTTGAGTTCTAAAGGATACTGTGCTAAGAGGTGTGGTGTGAAAGTGTAATATATTAGATACAAGCAATTGAAATTAATGTTTTAATGAATGCTTTATAGTCAGATACAATATTACTGCTTTTAGGCTACTCTGTGGTGAATGTCTTCACAGTATCTAGACTTTAAAGAGTTGCTTCAGAAACTAAGTAGTATAAATTTTATTTTATAGTAGGAGAAACAAAGACAAGAGAGTTTAAATGACTTGGTCAGGGTCAAATATAGTCATCCCTTTCTAGCTTTTAAAGTACTTTTCAGTGTTGCCCTGGCCTATCTTTCTATCTATATTGGACATTTTATTCCCTTCTGCTCTTTATGATCCACTTAAAACAACCTTTCTCTACTCCTTCCACATGACAATATTTCTTGGAGATATCTTCTTTCTTCTGGATAGGATCCCTCTCTTTCTTCAAGACACAAATCAATAAACATCTATGTGAAGCCTTTCCTGATTACTTTATCTGCTCACAACTTGTCCTCTCCAACTACCTGGTCGTTAACATTTTTTTTCTTCTATCTACTTAACATAGATTTATTCATTTTCTTGCCTCCCTCCATTTAGAATGAAAATTCTTTATAATTTCCTTTGTTATATTTATTTTTTAGAACTAAGCACAATACCTGATACATAGATTTGTAATGAATGCTTACTGATTAGTTTCTAGATTGATAAAATGGTAGTTACAGGATTAGTTTCCAGTACTTGGCAGTATTCCTGCCAAGTGTTCTATTTTTTTTTTCTCATACCATAAATTGCCTCTACTCTACCATTTATCTTATTGGCTTAGCTTGGTATTTAATACTGGGTATCATCTTTTCAGAAATTCTACTTGCATTCTCTAGTGGAAGATATTCAATAGTTTTTGTCTCCCTCTCCCCTTCCTCCTCCCCCTCCTCTCCTACTCCCCACCAGCCCCTCGCCCAATGAATCTCTATTAGATTGTGAATTCTTTGAAGACAGGTATTTTCTTTTGCCTCACTTGGTACATCTGGTACTTAGTACAGTGCCTGACACATAAATGTGTTTAATAAATGTTTATTGTTTGAATGATGGTTAGAAAGATGCTTGCCAAAGTTTGAAAACACAAGTAAAGCTGAACCTTGGAGTACAGGAAAAGGATCAAATTTGGTCTGGATTAACATAAGAAAATTCAGAGAAAGACAATTTATCAAATGGCAGAGGTATATCATCATATTTCCTTTGTCAATAATCTCAATGAACTTCTCAACCCATCTAGGATTCAAAGTAAATCAGACAATTATTCATTTGAGTTTCATTCTATTTTAATTTCAGATTAGTAGACTGTATAAATGACAGGATCCATTATTTATTATAAGATAAAAGCTGGAGACAGGGAGTCCTTATTATATCAAAGACACATAGTGGTTAATTTATTCTCCTTCGGGGGCGGAGCCAAGATGGCAAACTGCAGACAGCATTCTCTGTGAACTCCTGGGACCTTCCCTCAGACCCAGACAAAGTGAGCCTTGGAACTGGTTTTGGAGTGAGGGCTCTGCCAAACATTTGGACTACAACGCACTTCTATCAAAAATCTACCTTGAAAGAACTCAGGAGAAGGTTAGCCTCAGGGGAAATCGGCCGCTGGGCTGGTTGCAATCAGACTCCAACCCCAGGCGGAAGTCAGGGCTGCGATAGAGGGGTGGATTTTAGGCACCCAGGAAGCCCCTGGGAGACGCCTGGGCCACTTTGCTCTGCTTGCGGGCAGGAGCTTTGGCAGATCGGCCTTTGGTAAAGGGTAGATCGAGAGCAGCTGAAGACGTGGTCCTAGTGCGAATCTAGCCCGACCAGCCTCAGACCGGAAGTCAACTCAGCAAACTGCCCCAGGGCAAATACAAATTGTTGCAGTATTTTCTGCTGGTGACCGATATCCCAACTTTAAATCATGAGCAAAAAGCAGAAGAGAGCTCTCACCATAGAAAGCTTTTATGCAGAAAAAATAGAACAGTCCCCAGATCCTGACATTATGAAAACAATCCCAGATGAAGCCACAAAGGCAGACTTAAGTTGGCCCCCCTTTCAGAAGGCTTACCTGGAAGATTGCATTAAGAATCTCAAAAGAGAGCTAGAAGAAGAATGGGGAAATAAATTGAGATCAGGGCAACAGAAATATCAAAAACTGGAAAGTAGGACTGGTGAATTGGAAAAAGAAAACAGTTCACTGAAAAACAAAATTGGTGAATTGGAAAAAATTACCAATTCACTGGAAAATAAAAATGGTGAACTGAAAAACAAAATTGGTGAATTGGAAAAAGACAACAATTCACTGAAAAACAAAATTGGTGAATTGGAAAAA
>JAJPUD010006842.1:83002-120192 GCA_023553655.1 Myrmecobius fasciatus | reverse complement strand
GGAGTATGGAGGGGGGACAGAAAGATGGGGGCAGGGGTGGGGCAGACAGGTGGGGCAGGGAAACCAGCCGGGTAGAGCCAGGGGTGGGGGGGGGCCTACACGGGGTGGGGGGGACGGGTGGTTTCTGTGGGCATTTTGGATGAGTGTACCTCCCCTTATTTTGTGTCAAGCTCAGCTTGCTCTGCCTTGTTCCATGTGGTCTCCCTCATTAGACTGCCAGCTCCCGGAGGGCACCAACTCTCTTTGGTCCCTTTCAGCCCTTCCAGTTTAATAAATGTTTACCGGGGACATAAAGACAAAAAAGTGATTCGCTCCTCCCCTCCAGGAAGGAAATGACTGGTCCCGGGTCTCTTCTCATTCTAAGTCCACTCCCTGCTCCTTCCCATAAATTAGGAAATAATGACATTTGGTGAGACTGTCTGACGTCACCCAGAATGTGAGCCCTTTGGGGGCCAGCGGTTGTAGAGTCGAATCCAGCGCCATCGTCCCTCTGCTTTACCCACACGCCCGTTCGTTGCCCTTATTCCCATTTGACAGATGGGGAAGCCAAGGCGAGGGGCCTTCCCCGAGCTCGCACAGCCAGGATTCCAGTTCAGGTCCCTGACTATCCCTTCTCCGCGTCCTTCCTGCCTGCAAGTAGAAGGACCAGCGGGATTTAGTGACTGCTCGGACCCGAGGTGGGAGGGGGTGGAGGGGAAGGTCCCCTCGGCTCCAAACCCGGCCCAGCCCCCCAGCTCTTCTTGGTTCCAGAGTCACGGTGCCCCGAGAGCTCTCACTAAGTGAGAGCAGGACCTGCTTTGGCCAGCTCAAGTCCAGGCTGCATTGCCCTAATGGAACCCTGGGAGTCCAGACCCATTCTCAGCCCAGAATGAGGCACTGGAGCAAGCCTGGGGGGGAGGGGGGCTCTCACTGAGGGGCTGATGGAGGACTTCGGGGGGGCTTCCTCTGGGTTACTCTCCAGGAGCCCCTCCAGTCCTATCACATGAACTCTTCTTGGGGTCCACGAGACTCCCTGAACTTGGGGGGGCAGGTAGCCCCGCTGTCTGCCCCCCCCCCGGGTCCCCGCAAGGGTTCCAGCTTCCTCTTCCAGCTTCACCGGGTTCTTTGAAATTCCTGCCTTGTTCTCCCAGGCCCCAGCCCGGCCCCCCGTCTGACCCGGAGATTGACAGCCAGCTTAATGAGCATCCTCTTCCCTCCATTTCCCCCGCCCCCACCCCATCATTCATGGCTTTAATGAAAATGCTAAGCAGAGCCCTTTTCCTGTGGAGCCGAGGGGAAGATGTATCCTGCCCCCGGGCCCAAAAGGAGGAGGGGCCCCTGCCCCGTCCACCCTGGGTCTCCTCCCCCCCCCCCCGGAAGCGAGGCCGGCCCCCTAACTAGAACCAGGACTGGCGATCTGGCCCTGGAGAAAGTGCAGCCCTTCCTGGGCCCTAAATGCGCTTGAGGGGATGGGGGCTCCCACTTCCCATAGTAACTCACTCTGGCTGACTAGGTGCTAAGCTCCCCGAGGAGATCAAAGCGCACGGTTTTCACTTTTGTGGCTGTTGGGGGTTTTTGTTTTTTATTTCTGGGTGATGAAGCTTCCGGGGACAAAGCCCTGGCCGCCTCTGCCTAGTTACAGCTCTGCGTCCTGACTAGACCTGGGGCCAGAGAGCCGGAGACAGCAGAACTACAAGAGCCCTCATCAAAGTGAGGAAACTGAGGCTGGGGAGGTCTGGGAGGAGGCAATCAGGCGCTGGAAGGGATTGAGAGACGTTCTGGTCCAATTGGGTCAAGTGACTTGCCCAGGGGCAAAGGGCTGGTCTGAGGCAGAGTTTGAAGCCCGGTGCTGCCGGGACACACTGCCCGGCCCAGCTTGTGGCTGAAGGTCCAGGCGTGGCCACCAGGGGGCATTGGAGGCCTTCCCGGGCCGGGCTCCGGGCTGGAGTCATTGCCAAAGAGCGCTCCCTGGGTAGGATGGGGGTGGTAGAGGGGGCCTGGGAGACTGACAGCCCCTTTGGGATGAGGCCCAGGCCCAGCCTTGGATGGATCTTCCCTCTGCTTCCGGCTCAGGCTCTGCAAAGACCAGACCCCTCCTCTCCCTCACCCCCCCCTTCCCAACCAGGGCCCTGGGATCTGTCCGCCTGGATGGATGCTGTGCAATAAACTCCACCAGCAGAGTGGGGGGGCGGATAGCAAGGCCCTGAGAGAGGCTGCAAGGGTGAGGGTCCCAGGGGCTGTCAGCCTCCCTCTGCCTTGTAGATCGCCTGTGGGTGGTAGAAAGCGGAGCCTCAGTTTCCCCATTTGTGAAATGAGGGGTGGGAGGGGATGAGCTATGGCATTTTGGCCCAGTTGCTTAGCTGCACTCTACCTCAGTTTCCCCAACTGTCAATCGAAATCCACACCTTCTAAGGACCCCTGTAACTCAGATGGATGACCATGGTAGTCGGCCCTTTCAGCTCTGTCTCTGAATGGGCTCAGAGCAAGGCTTCCTTCGGGCTCCTCCCAGCCTTTCCTGCCCCCTGCTGGGGCCAGACCTCGGGCATCCGTCCCCTGCCTGTCTTCCCCTGGCAGCACTGTTGGAGCTGGAAAGGCTTTGGAGGTCATGTCGTCCATCCCCCTGCCCATTTTACTGTTGAGGAAGCTCTGGAAGGCCAGGAACAGGAACAGGAGCGGTTCCTCTAGGTCCCAGGCCAAGCAAATGTGATTGGGGAACCAAGGGGGAGAGCCTGGCTTGGAGGCTGGAAGGCAGAATCAGAGACGAATGACCTTCGGGATGAACCCTACCAGCCCCTTGGGATTGGGGATCCAAGCACTCAAGCAAAAAGCATCCTCCTTCCCTTCCAGGAGCTTTAGAGGTCATTTGGGTTAATCCCCTGTCCCCATTTCACAGTTCAAGCAATTGAGGCCCAGGGAGGGTCAGTGATTTAGAACCGGAAGGAACCTTAGAGATCTTTGAGAGCTGTAAGTAACTTTTCCAAAGCCACACGAGTGATTAAGTGACATATCGTCCTTCCAGACTCTTTGTGACCCCATTTGGGGTTTCCTTGGCAAAGATGCTGGATTTGTAGATTCCTTCTCTGGCTCATTTGACAGATAAAGAAACTGAGATCATCAGAGCTAAGTGACTGGCTCAGGGTCACAGAGCTAGTAAGTATCTGAGGAGGAATCAAAATCAGGTCTTCCCGACTGTTGTCACTCTCCACTTACTCTTCTAGACTCCAGCCCCAGTGGCTCCTGACCTGCTGCAAAAAGTATAATCTGTTCCCTAGCTCTGTGACCCTGGGCAAGTCACTTAACCTCAACTGCCTCAGCAAAAAGCAAAAAAAAAAAAAAAAAGTATGGTCTGCTGAAGGAACTAATCATCTGTTAACTGTGCCCCCCACCCCTGCCCTGGACTCCGAGGCAAAATCAAGCAATCCCTTTCTCACTTTCCAGCCATTCAGTCTCCTCCGCCTCCTTTTCTTCCAAGGAGGGAAGCCTAGATTCCTCACCTGGAGCCTGGCTGGACTCTGGCCAGATTTCCCTGTGCCTCATCCAGATCCAGGCCTCCACTTTGTTTCCCATTATTTTCTCTCCCAAAGGTGCTCCCCAGTTCCAGCTCCTCCTTCCCTATTAATTAGAATATAAGCTCCCTGAGGGCAGGACAATCTTGCTTTTATTTGTACCCCAGAGCTTACATAGTTCAATTCCTCCACACAGTAAGAGTTTAATAAATGCTTTATTTATCTTTTCAATCAACAATAGCATAAAAGACAACCAATAGTCCCAGCCTTCAGCAATATCTTTTTTCTTTTTTTTTGGAGAATTTTTTTTATTAAAGCTCTTTATTTACAAACATATGAGTAATTTTTCCAAATTGTCCTTTGCAAAACTTTCTGTTCCAAATTTTTCTCTCCTTTCCCCCATCCCCTCCCCTAGATGGCAGGTAATCTAATACATGTTTATTATGTTAAAATAAATAGATAAATCCAATATATGTATACATATCTATACAGTTATCTTGCAGCACAAGAAAAATCAGATCTAGAAAGAGAAAGGGAAAAAAAACCTAAGAAGGAAAACAAAATGCAAGTGAACATCCACAGAAATCCTTAAAATGCTGTGTTGTGGTCCACACTCAGATTCCACAGGCTTCTCCCTGAGTGTAGATGGCTTTCTTCATCAGTGAACAATAGGAACTGGTTTGAATCACCTCATTGTGGAAGAGAGCCACGTCCATCAGAATTGATCACCATATAGTCTTGTTGTTGCCGTGTACAATGATCTCCTGGTTCTCTTCAACAATATTTTAGGAAGGAAACATCCTGTCCACTTGAGTGTAATATACATACATGTGTGTAGAAGTGATATCCATTGCTATTAAATAGAAATGTATGTATATACCACTTTACACAGACTATATAGCAGATATAAAATTCTCCTGAATGTTCCACCATACGCCAAACTGAACTCATCTCACATCAATCTGCCTGACTCCTGGCGTGACCTGTTTCCATCAATAGTGCCATCAAAAAGTCTTCCTAGTTACCCAGGCTTAAAACTTTGAGTCATCCTTGCCTCTTCCTTCTTCATTGGACTGGGTGCCAAGTTTCACTGAGCTTCCTTCTCCAAATGTAAGCCCCTCTTTCTTTTCCCCAACGCTGATCACTTTTCTTCTAGACCATTTGCAAAATCCTCCTAAATGGTCTTCCTGCCCCCCTTCTTTGTTCCTTTCAGATATAGCCACTGTATGGCTGCCAAAGTAACCTTCCTAATTCACAGTTCTGTTTCCCACTGTCCAAGACTATTCAGTGGTTCTTTTTTGCCTCCAGGACCAAAGACAAAGTCCTGAGCCTCGCATTTCAGAACCTTCAAAAACGGAGTCCTGCCCACCTCCCCAGGCTTCCATCACATCTCCTTCTGAACTTTATGTTCCTAGCAAACAGAAATCATTTTTACTTTATCTCAGCTGACCACGAGAAAGTTCAAATTTGAACTCCCAAAGCTCAGCTGGGTGGTCCTAAGCATATCCCTTAACCTTTGTTTCCTTAAATTGTCAAATAAGCATGATAACAGCCTCTGTCCCTCAGGTGGTCCTGGCTCAAAAGAGACCTTTGTAAAGCTCTTGATTTTATAAAGATCCGGATTTGGAGGGGACCCTAGGGTTTCAATTTAAGGCAGATCAGAGAACCTGGCCTGGCCAAGCAGCAAGCAACAAAACTAGGAATTTAGTCGACCCTGTATCCTGCTGCTTCCTCCAAGAAGCCTCCGGGATTGCCTCCCTCTCTCCCTCCCCTCCCCCTCCATAGGATGCTTTATGTAAAAATAAGAGTTAATCTCACTCCAGATTTTGTGAGTAAAGAACTTTGCATAAAGGAAATGGGAAGTTATTCTTATGATGATTTGTGTAACCAGTGCTTTGGAGTTGACTTTTTTTTTTGGGGGGGGGGGAACTGGGGAAAGACAGCTCCCGGGCTTGGAAAGTTTGGTGTGGAGGGGAGGAGCAGATCCCCTCTCCAAGAGTCCGGCAGGTTAAGGGATGAGCCCAAGATCTCATCTCTAATAAGTGTCCCTTGTAGGATCTGAATCCCAGTCTTCATGACAATTCACCAAAAAAAACATTTATTAAGCACCTACTGCATGCTAGACTCTGCTCTCTACCTACTTTTCCAGGCTGCTTCATCTGCTGCAGTCTGACTGGGAGATTGTAAACTCCTGGAGGGCAGGGACTTTTTTTTTCTTCTTCTTCTTCAGTTTTGTATCCCCAGTGCTTTGCACATTCAATATCTCTGAATCAGCATCATTTAAATAGAACTCAGAGACAGCAGGGTAGTGGAGAGATCACAGGATCGGAGTCAGAAGGATCTGAGTTGTAATTCTGCCTCAGACAAGTCCTTTCTGTGTGATTCTAGACAAAATACACCACCTCTTTGGACTTCACTTTCCTTATCTGTAACAACATCATAGGGTGACCAGGTAGGGCAGTGGATAGAGCACCAAGCCTGGAGACGAGAAAAGCTGAGTTCAAACTAACTGTGTGACCCTAGGCAAGTCACTTCACCCTGTTTGCCTCAGTTTCCCCATCTGTAAAAATAAGCTGGAGAAGGAAATGGCCAACCACACCAGTGGGATCAGGAAGAGTCAGACACCCTGAATGACAACCCTTAGCTCAGAGACGAGCCAGTTCCTCCTGTGTAAAGTGAGGGTGCCAGTCTTGATCTCTGTGGCTCCTTCCGGCTCCAGCCCTAATCCTCTGACTCATATTTTAAAATCCCTGGGTGTCTAGAGGCCATTTTCTCATTCCCCTTCTCCCTTCGGGCAGACAGCAAGCAGAGAGAGAATCCCTCTGTGTCCCGGGCCAAGCTGCCGCTGAAATGGCAGAGAGATGTTTCTTTTGAATTCACCCCCTTGAAATAAACCCAGACTAAAACACAACAGGAACACACAAAATGTGTTATTAGTGGAGCCCAGATGGAAAGCGGGAGGCCCAGCAGGTGGTCCCCATAGAAGGCCCTTGTCTGGGCAATTGCCTCCCCCAACTCGCTCCTACGGCTCCCTGACCAAAGGGACCCCCGCTGGTCCCCCCGGCTGGCCACCTTCAGGGGACGCTTCCCTGGGTGGACAGACCCTACTCCCCCCCCCATCTCCAACAGGGGGTGGGGCTTCCACCGGCTCGGCCATTCAGGGGGTTTCAAAGAGGAATAAAAGGCAGAGAAGTCTTTAGAGGGAGCACCTGGGGCGGTGTCCCCCACCCCAGCCCACTTCCCAAGACAACAAAATGGCCCCAATCCTCCCCAGAATTCCTACTGCTTCTCATTAAAGACGTTTATCTCCTTCTCCATTAGCATATGCAAATCCAGGCCCTATGGGGAGCACGGGGACAAATACTCCTTCTTGGGGGGCTGCTCTGGTCACCCCATCTGGAGCTACCGTGTGGGGCTCTGGGAGCCACAGATGAGGCAGAGCACTGACCACCTGGGGAAGGCCCAGAGCCTGGGCTGTTGAAGAAGGACTTGCAAGGGCCCTCCAGAGGACTTGGGGTGTTTAGCCAGGCCAGAGGAGCCCGGTGTGGGCTGGGGAGGAGGTGCATTAGCTATCTGCCTGTATCTGAAGGGCAGGCACAGAAAAGAGGGATTAGACTGATTCTTCATGGTCTGGGAAGGCAGGACCGGGAGAAATGGTGGGAAAGTACAGAGAGCCTAGATTTGGAGTTAAAGGGGCCCGAGAGGCCATTATTTCTTTGTTTTACAGAGGAGGAAACTGAGGCCCTGAAAGATTTTTTTTTCCCATGAGCATCGACAGAGGCAGGCTTTGAACTCGAAGCCTCTGACCACCAGCAAAACCTTCCTTTCACATTTCTTTGTAAAGTCAGGAGTGAACTCTTCCCAAGACCTTCCAGGACTCCTTGTTGTAAGGGGATTCCCTTTTGGGAAGCATGGGACTAAGTGGCACCCGAGACTGTTAATTCTGAGGTTCTGGGTGACTTCACATCCTTAACATGTGGCTAAAGTGTCTTTGTAAGTGGCAAAACCACTCCAGGATCTGCTGCAGACTTCGCAAGAGGCAGGGCAGGACTACACACTCAACAACAACATCGTGGGACCGAGAAAACCCAACATTTCCATGATGAGCTCAAGATAATAAAGGCCATGAATATTGGGGTTCTTGGGAGCTGATCTAAGTCGGAGAAGCAGCAAGATGGCGCGGTGGGTGGAGTGTTGGGCAGGAAGACCTGAGTGCAAATCCTATCCTAGGTATGTGACCTTCTCCACCAAGCCCTAGGCCTGGAGTCATTGAGACTCACCTCCTTGAGTTGAAATCCGGCCTCAGACACTTTGTAGCTGTGTGATTCTATTTGCCTCAGTTTCCTCATCTGTAAAATGAGTTGGAGAAGGAAATGGCGAACCACTCCAGGGACCTCTTTTTATCAACCTAAATAGGATCATGGAGAGTCGGGCAAGTCACTTAATCCTGTTTCCTCAACTGTAAAATGCAATAACTGAGACTCAAATTAGATATGTGTAAAGTGCTTAGCATAGAGCCTGACACATAGTAGGCACTTTATAAATGTTTATTCTCTTCCCTGGCCAGTATTGAATTCACTAAAGACTAAAGTGAACCACTATGAGAAGGAATAAGAAGATGAAATAGACAGTCCCGGGGGTCAGAGTCTGCTCTGGATGGACTGACTATCAGGCGCATCCAAATGAATATTAGGAACCTCCTAAGAGCACCTAGAACAGTGAGAGCAAAAATGTAGAGCTTCCCTGTGGAAGAAGAAATAGCACAAGAAGCAGTCCCAATCCTAATGCTGAGTGGAGGCAGAATCATACAAGACCTGACACCTTCGGATGGAAATGACAAGAGATCTTGTGATATGATGTTCCAAAAGACAAAAGAGACACGTTTATGAGCAAAAATAACTTACCCTGGAAAGCTGATTACAGTCCTGGGAGGGGAGGGGTATCTTTAATGGAATAAAGACCTTTCAAGCTTGAAAAGATCAAAGCTGATTAGAAATTATGAAATATAAACACGTGTCAAGATCAACCTACAAAGGTAAATTTATTTGAGCAACTGTAAACAGGTTTATGATGATATAATGTTAATATTTTAATGAGAGAGAAGAGACAAATATCTTTTTAGAACTTTAATAATGTCTTTAAATGATATTGAGGGGATAAATAAGAAAAATAGAGCAGGGGTAGGATTCTGAGGCTTTTAAGAGGGGGAAGAAAAGAGAGTAAAAGGAATACATTAGTACAGCAAGGAAGAAAAAAAGGAGTAGAACTTGCTTTTTCTCATAATTGGAGCATGTGAGAAAATATTATGAAAATTTGGAGGAAAAAGCAGGGGAGGAATAGACATCAGAGGAACCTCTTTTATCTGAAATGAACAAAAGGAAGGTTGAACACATGCAGTCACATGTGCCCCCCTACACAATTTTATGTAGAAATATATTTAAAAAACAAACAAGGAAAGAAGCAGGGATTGAAAGGGAGGGGCTCAGAGGGAGGATAATATCAGGTCACAGGCAAAAGAAACTTCTGATCCCCAAAAGAAGATTAAAAAGAGAGAGAAAAAACCCTGGAATCTAAAGGGCAAGGAGGTGTTTTGGATTGCCTTTTAGACAGCTGGGGAAAGGCTGAACAAATTGTGGTCTATTAGTATTCTGTAAGAAAGGATGATGAAAGAGATGGTTTCAGAGAATCCTGGGTAATAGGAGCAAATACAACAGTTCACACAAGGCCAATGTCATTGTCCAGACAAACAACTCTGGTAGAACCAAGAACCCTCTTTGATTCCATGACCACTCATGTTTCCCGAGGATCTGTGCCGAGGCAGGCTGTCTGCCTCCTGACAGCTGGGATGGACACAAGGGGGAGAGACACATTTTGGGGTTTTCCTTGTGCTGGACTAATTAAGAGGATCCCCTCCATCTTTGGACTTTTAGTTTGGGAGCTTGACACAAGAAGTGGGATTAGTAACAATGATGGCAGAAAAAAAATAAAAGGAGCATTGAAACATTTCTAAAAGATGTAGAAAAGAACAATAATACGTTCAGAAGGAAGCAGAGGCCATAGGATAGTTCCAAAAGTAATATGTAGAAAGTATTTGGTGCTTTTTTGTTATTTTAGTTTTTTAAAGATAGTTTTTTAATATTTTTATGAGATTTTTATTTCCATTTTTTCTCCCTCCCTCTCTCCCCATCTTCCTCCTCAAGATGGCAAAAAAATTAATATGGATTATATTAATCCATATAATAACATGGATAATATTCATATTAACTGTTTCCACCAAGTCGTAAAAGCAGAATCAGAATAAAAGGGGAAAACCATAAGAAAGAAAACAAAGTGAAAAGAGTCTGCTTCCATCTGCATTCAGACTCCATCGTGCTTTCTCTGGATGTGGATGGCATTTTCTCACATGAGCCTTTTGGAATTGTCTTGGAGCATTTCATTACCCAGAAAAGCCGAGTATCAGAATTGATCATCACACAATGTTTCTGTTATTGTGTATAATGTTCTGGTTCTGCACTGTGGTTCTGTGCTTTTTCAAAGTGCTATGAAATGGAGATTCATAGCTTAATAGAAAATCCTGTTTTGGGGGCAGCTAGGTGGCGCAGTGGTTAGAGCACCAGCCCTGAAGTCAAGAGGACCTGAGTTCAAATCTGGCCTCAGACACTTCCTAGCTGTGTGACCCTGGACAAGTCACTTAACCCCAATTGCCTCAGCAAAAAGCAAAAAAAAAAAAAAAATCCTATTTTTGTGTTCTGAGATGTCAACAGGGAAAGAAACATTTATTAAGCACCTACTATATGCCAGGCACTGGGGTTACAAAAAAGGCACAAGTCGTCTCTGCCCTCAGAGAGTTTCCAGTCTAATTAGGGGAGACAAGGTGCAAACATCTTGTTTATTTAAACACTAATAGGGTAAATGGGAGGTGAGCTCCAAGGGAAGACATCAGCAGTGGGGGAGGCTGGGAAGGCGCCCTTACCTTACATTTCCATCTTGAAGGAAGGCAAACAAGTGAGGAGGAAGAGCATTCTGGGCAAAGGCTATGGAGAGGCTGTGCAAAAGGGAAGGGAGGGTTGGGTGGGAGGATAGTAGTGAGAAGGCATCGAGAAAGAGGAGGAGGAGAAGAGGGGAAAAGAAGAGGAGGAAGAGGAGGAGGAGGGGGAAAAAGAAGAAGAAGAGGAGGAGGGGAAGAAGAAAAGGAAGAGGAGGAGGAGGAAGAGGAACAGGAGGAGGAGGGGAAGAGGAGGAAGAGGAAGAGAAACCACTTCTTGAGCCCCTCTTTCATCCCACCTTGAGCTCTGTCACTCCATAGGGGAGATGCAGGACGGAGACCCTGAGGAGAGGGGTCCCTTCCTGAGTCCAGGGGGCATCTTGGCTGTCAGCCAGTGAAGACAAACAGGCATTCTTTTCCTGCTTTAGCCAGTGATCAGCCGAGGAGGTAGCGGGGTCTCCTCGGGGACCCTGGAACATGAGACTCACTTCATCTGTACTGTCAAGCAGAGCGAAAGCCTCCAGGAGTCTCCCAGCAGGAGAAAGGTGGAGGGGGGCTCTGGGGAGGATGAAAAGGCCTTCACCCCCATTCATATTTACAGTTGGCTGTGCTTAAGCCTTTCCTTTTGACAGGTCTCAGAATCCATCAGGTCTGTGGGTCCCTGAGCAGCTGCCACATCCCACTTTGACTCCCCCAGACGTCAGGGTCCAGTGGTTAGTGCCGGGTGACAGGGTGTCAGCTGCCGGGGACGGGAGAGGGGAAGGGAGCTTGTGGGCAGGTTCCCCAGGCGAGGGCCAGCTGTGGGGGCCCTCATCCCGCCTCCTCCACAAGAGGAAAACTGGGCCTTTGTAAGCTCTCCCCGGGCTGACACAAAGGGGGCCTGTCTGGAGAGCTGTCTCGTTTCAGGATCCTGAGGGGAGGGGGGGAAGGATGCACACTGGAATTCTCTTTGACCATTTGTGGGCCCTCGGGGGAACAGAGATTCTAAGGATCCCTGGGTTTCAGAGCTGGAAGGGACCTCGGTGGTCACTGAATCCAACTGGAGCACCACAGGGACCCCCAGAAAGAGATCCCCCAGAAAGGGATCTCCAGAAAGGGAAACCCCCAACTTCTTGGCACCCCGACCGCCCTGCTAGGTGATGTGGAGGAAGGCCCACCCTCTCTGAGCCTTAGTGTCAGGGGCCTGAAAATCTAGAGGTCTGGGAAGACCTCAGAGTCCCACCCCCTGACTGTGGCTAAGGAAGCCCCCACTCCCAGCCCTTCAGCCCCAATCTGATTGCTTCAGAGGCAGCTCTGAGCCCCTTTGTTCTTGGATCTGAGCTCGGCCGTCCCCCAGCATCCCCCGGTTGCCTATGTCATTTCATGCTAACAGCTGACATTGAAACAGGCTGAAAAAACAGGAGACCTTGACCTTGTCCTGGGTGGGCCCTGGAGCCCTGAGGACCCCTTCTCAGAGCTTTGGCTACAAATGCAAGCAAGGAAAGGGGACCAACTCTATTAAATAGCTATAAATTTTATTTTTTAAAAAAGCCGTCAAGTTCATGGTCTCCACAGTCTGCTGTAAGTCTCCTGAGTCCTTCTAACAATCCCGTGAGGTAGATGTCACAGTAAGAGAGAGGGGACACGCGGGATGAGTGGCTCCCCAACACTGAGGGGCACAGGGACATTGGGAATCACACACCAAGGCCCCAAGAAAGTCACTTGAAAGGAGGGAGCGTCCCTCATATTGTCAACCTCAGGCCTAGGGATCAAATGACCTTTCAGCCTTTTCGTAAACTAAGGGCCCTGCCTCTTTTCCCAAATGTCCCTTTTGATCTTGGACTCACTGAATCCTAGAGCTAGGAGGGACTTGACACATCATTGAATCCAACCCCCTTTTTTACAGGGAAGGAAACTGAGGCTACCAGAATCTAGGACTTAATCAGATTGATCTGGGGCTGCTGTCTCCCTCCTAGAAGTCACAATCTGATCCCTCACCTATGTCCTTTGCTCTTAGGGGCATAGAAAGCACAGAACTTGGCCCATTCCCTGAGATGCTCTTCCAGGAGAAGAGACGAAGGATGAGCTGAATCCAGACCGGGACATGGGAAGAGGGGAGTTGTCCAGAATGGGCAGAAGCATGGGAAGCAAAGTCCTTGGACTTTCAGTTCCCAGAAGCAAGGTTGGATGGGGGAGGGGGAGAGCAGCTAGTGGCAGGGCGGAAGTCACCAGCATCAGAGCTTTATCTGGGACCCCTGGATGTTGCCTTAGCCATTTCCCCCTGCTCAGCAGAAGGATGGGGCCCTCTGGCCACATACAAGCCTCCTTTCATCCTTCCCTGTGGCCAGACCATTTCTACCATGATGACCAGAGCTACGTGGAGTTGCCCATTGGTCATTCAGGGCTCCAGCTGAGCCGATGCCAAATTGTATAGCTCCTGGCCGGATCTTGTGCACTTCTGAGCCCCCGAGCTCCTCTGCTGCCCAGCTGGGTGAACCTCAACCCATTGAGAGCTTCTAAAAAGGGTCCCAAGATGAGAGCCCAGCTCCCTCCTCCCACCCGGTTCATGAAGATGTAAACTAAGGCCTTGCCAGGGGAGGTGATGAGACTGGATGTGTTGTTCCCTAACTGCTACCTAGATAATTTCTGAATATATAATATGTGTTCAGGCCGGTAGCTACATTAGAAGCAGAAGCAGAAGCATGCTGGGAAATGTTTAACAACCGGATTTCTGGAAGGGAGAAAGGCAGACACAGAAAGTTTGCACTATTAACATTTTCTCATCATTTTCTTAAGTTCAATCAATTAAACAATAAATTAAGTCAATCTGTGGTCTTTGTTGATTTCTGAACGGTAATACCCTGAAAATTTAACAAGTGGCTCTCCAAAGTCAAGAAGGCACAAGCCATCGGCTCTGTCCTTAAGAAATTTGCAAGCCACTTGGGAAGATGTGTGGCAGAGGAGGGATTGTGTCCCACTGGGAGTCTGGAAGAGTTCAGCACGGTCTTGCCTAGGATCCTTTCTCCCTGGCCATTTGATTGATCGGGTCACTTGTGGCTGCCATGCTCTGCAGGCCAGTCCATTAGCACTCCGAGGTCTTGTGGGTGAGGTGGGGATGAGGACACACCTTGGGTCACTGACATGCTAAGGCTTCCTGTGACTTCCACTCCCACCTGGGAGAGGCAGAATGGCCCAATGCAAAACACACCAGACTGGGCTCAGACAAGCTGGATTAAATCTTGGCCCTGGCACTTACCCGCTTTGGGCAAGGCACTGCAAGTCCAACCCCCTTATTTTAAAGAAGGGGAAGCCGAGGTCCAGCAAGGTTGACTAACATGCCCATAGGCACTAAAAGGCAGAAGCAAGATTTACACTGAGACTCCCTGTCTCCAAATCCCGTGTTCTCCCTTTGCACCATGCTGCAGGCCTCGGTTTCCCCTTTTATAAAAAGAAGGTGAGTGCCTGTGAGCTGGTGAAAGTGGTTAAATTAAACTGGGAGCGGAGTGACCCAGTTCTTGGACTTGTGACCCAAATCTAGGACCTGCCTCAGAGAGGGGAGATGGGTGACTTGGTACAAACAGCAGAGGGGAGAAGGGACTCCATTCCTAATTGCTGCTTCCGAGGCTGCTCTATTACCACGGTGACCGCTGGCACTTTTGTGTATTTTCCCCTGTCAGGCCTGGGATATCAGCTCCACATTGGCAAGCGGCTTCCTCCTGGACAGGAAGTGATCGCTGAAGGTGATGTTGACTTTGAATAGAAATCCCATCCATAACCTGGCTCAGCTGGGGTGGGGAAATCCTGTGCTGTAGCCTGGCTGTAGCCAAGGACATTATGGAGCTCTGGGCTCTGGATGGTGAGGTGGCAGGAAGGGGGGGCCCAATAGAAGGGGCAAGTGTGTGAGGAACTGGTAGGATCCGGGAATCCCCAAATGTCCTACCTGGAAGGAACCAGGCCGAGCCAGGGCTGGACTCCCTTCTAAGTGACCTTTCTCATTTATCCACTGAAGGGTCAGGGATTAAATGGTCTCAAAGACTGGTTACAGCTCTAAATTTCAGCTCTCTCAGCCTCAGTTTCCTTATTTGTAAAATGGAGGTGGAGGGGAAAGGACTCGATGCCTTCCAGTTCTACGCCAGTGTTTTATAATGTCTTCTCCAACACCCCCTGAACAAGAATCCATTCGCTACTAACCACCAAGGGAGCGTCCCCCTCCTTCGTGAAGCCCCTCAGTGTGAGGGAGCCCTCCATCTTCTGAGGTCTCGATGAGACATCCTGATACCAAACTGAAACACCCTTTCTCTGCCCATTCTTTGCTACCACTTTTGTCCTCTGGAGACCAGGCAGAGCAACTCCATTCCATGCCCCACAGGGCAGATACTCGCCCTGCCCTGAATTTTCTCTCCTCAGAGCCCAGTATCCCCACTTCCTCTTACTGATGCTCAGGGTCAGGGTCTCAAAGCCCGGGATCTCAGTCATAATCCTCATTTCTATCACACACAAAACAGGACCCTTTGAGATAGGTTTGGACGAAAAAGAGCTGGGGGTTTTAGTGGACCATAAACTGAAGAGGAACCAGCTGTGCAACATGACAATCCTCAAAGCTAAGGAGATCTCCCCCCATTTCAGGCCACATCAGAGGACGCACAGCATATCGTGACCCCCATCCTCTGCCCTGGCCAGGTGACATCTGAAGGTGCTGGACATCCGATTTTAGAAGGACGTGGATAAGCCGGAAAGTCCAGAGGAGCATGGCAAGGATGTCAAGAGAACTGGAGACCAGGCAATCTTAGGAATGGTCTGAAAGAATGGGGGATGGTTAGCCTGGAGCAAACAAGGCTTGGGGGGCAGCTAGGTGGTGAAGTGGATAGGACAGGAGGACCCGAGTTCATATCTGGCTTCCTTCCATCCCAAGACCCCAGAAGCCTTCTGAGTCAAAGAACATGGCCCAAGAACCAATAATTTTAATCATTCCCCAAAGCAACTTCCCTTTGGCTCAAATATCTGTGAGCTGGGGCGGAAGGGACATGGCCCATTCTCCTAGCCTTAGGTGCACCTTTCGGCAGAAGAGAGAGCAAGGGAGAGACTTCATGGCTCAATGGAAATTCCCAATCTCTGGACTTGAATCTGGACACTGCCACTTACTAGTTAGGTGACCTTGGGTCTGAGTCTCTGCTTCCTCATCCATAAAATATGGAGCTTCGAAAATTCTCCCATCTCTAGATCTATAACACGAGTCACTGCCCCCTTGAACCTCAGTTTCCCTGTCTGTAAAATACGAAGATGGACTCAAACTTTAAAGTCTCTTCTGACTCAAAGTCTAACATCCAAATCACTTCTGTCTTCTGGACCTCAGTTTCTCCCACTATAAAAGGAGGGGGAGTGAAAGCAGGTAACTTCTCAGGCTCTTCGAGTTCTGATTCTTACATCCCCATCCTTTCAAAATCACATTGCAGAAAACCAGAGGTTTATGGCAGCTGTCTGCACCACCTGGACCCCTGAGCGAGCTCTCATCCTGGGCCATTCTGGAGGAGGAAGCCCTGGACAGCTGCTGGAGAGTCTCAGCCTCACGCCACTCCCCCCCCCCTCCCCAAGTCCCAGGCTTCCAGGACAAACAAGCCTGCTGTCAGCTTGCCTTCTCACAGCTGGAAGGGTCAGATCATCAACTCAGCATCAAGCAAAGTAAACAGACCTTGTCCTGCCCAGGGCCCAGATACCCTTTGGGGGAGGGAAGGGCTCTGGAAGTGTCTTAAGATTTTCCAGTTGTTTATTTTTCGAGGTTTTATGATATTGTCCATGCAGGCAGCAGAATCCTTGCTCCTGTTAACAATTAAAGAGGTTTTCTAATTTAGGAGAGAATGTGACTTAAAAAAAAAAAAACCCTAGAAATAGAATAGGAAAAACAGGAAAAAAATGCATACAGAGAACATAAGCTCTGGGTCCCTGAGTGGAGAATCAATCAAGCAAGCATTTTAAATTACCCACTATGTCCCTGGTGATGTGCTATGTGCTCACATAAGTATCCCTCTCCCCAAGGGACTTACAAATCTAACAGCTACAGAGGGAACTAGGTTAAGTATTGGATACACAATCAGTAACAATAACAAACATTTATTAGGCACCTTGGGTGTGCCAGGTATTGGGCTAGATTCTGGGAACAGAAAGTCAAAAGCAAAACCCATTCCTGCCTTCTCTATAGCCAAAGAAGACAGAAAAAAATTAAATCAGATTTTAGGGCACTAGTGCACACTGCCTGGAACTTAGAAAGAGCCATGTGAAAGTTAGCTATTGTTATTTAAATATCAAATCCAAGGTGCTTACTAAGTATCCGTCTCTGGGAATACAAAGATACAAAGACAAAGGCAAAGGAAGTCCCTGCCCTCAGGGAGCTCACTTTCTGGCTCAGAGTAGATAGAATATAGAAACAAAATAACTTGCCAGTTATCGGGCTGGACCTCAAATAGAAAGTGAGAGATGAGACCGCAAAGCATTTTGGGTTGAGTTCAGCTGTGGCCAATTCCAGAGATCACAGAATAAACCCCTGAGTCCCCTCATAACTTCTTGGATTTGCCATAATCCTCTTCCTCCAGCCTCCAAGTCATTCTCTCCCCCATCTTAAATACTCTTTAAAGCAGAAGTTCTTAAGCTTTTGGTGTTAGGGACCCTCTGGGCCGTCTGGGGAAGCTGCTGAGCCCCTTATTAGGGGAAGGTTTGTAAATGAATAAAATAAAATGCCCAGGGTTACAAAAGGAACCGGGGATGTTGGAATACAGCTATCAAAATATATTTAAAAATATAAATAAGTTCCTGGACCCCAGCTTAAGAGCCCCTGCCTTAAAGGCTCACGAGGTAGCTGTGGGAGCTGATCTTGCAGCTGGAGGAAGGCTGGCGTGATCAGAGAAACACTTTGGGAAGATGAGTGTGGCAAGGGCGTGTAGCCCAAATCACTCTCAGAATTTGACATAATAGAACGAGAGACTATGACTAACTTTCTGTGTTTGGGGCTACTCGACACCAAAATAAGGAAGTGAAAGATTATCAACAACTGCCTTTTTTTTTAATCTATGGAAACACAAGGACTTACAGACTCACAGGATCCCAGAAAAGGAAGGGACCTTCAGGATAATCTAGCCAAACCCCTTCCTGAACCAGATTCTCCTCATACCCAAGCAGGAGTCATCCATTCTCTTCTTCAAAGACCTTCAATAAGGGAGACTCCATGGCCTCCCAGGATACCCCATTCCCAAATGGACAGCGCTAATATTTTGGGAGTTTTTCCTGATAGTATAACTTCCTCCCATTGCTTCTGAGCACTCCACTCTGCCCAAGGTCCCATCAGACTGTGTTTGTTTGGGTTTTGGCTGCTGGGTCATGTACTACATGGCCTCCTACCTCCAGCTTTCATCTTCTTTATTAGGGATTCTAAGTCTAAATCATTTTTCTGGACCTTAATTTTCTCTCCAGATGAGACTGGATGATTTCTAGACCGGTGGGAAAAACCTCACCTTCACTCTAATCTCAGTGGAATCACTGAGCTTTCTAAAAGCTACTTCCCACCAAAGTTCCCATCATTCTCACTCCAACAACCCAATTTTTTCCTTGTTGGCAAGAACGAGATCCAAAATGGAACCATTGGTTCTTCCACCTTTTGAAGGGTGAAATTGACACCCTTCAAGATCAATAGGATCTTTTCCTATTTTAATGAAATTGACATTAAAATAGGAAAAGATCCTTACCTGCTCCACTTTGGACAAAGAGAGAGCATTTGAATAATAATTATACCATAATCAGAGTCCCCCATCACTCCTCTTGTTCATCAGTTTCCCAAACTCCTCATCTATTCGCCCATTTGTCCAGGGGTGTTCTAGTGCACTCTGATGATAATATTGCTTCTGTTTTGACCTCCATTAATTTTTGCCCAACTATCCTTTACCATGGTTTCCTCATCTGGCTCATTTTGATGGGATTTTTAACTAAATGGGGGATTGGATGTTATGAAGACACAAAGACATTTTTACAAATACAGGGTGGGAGTGAATTAAAAAGCAAAGGAAAGATGATCATCTCAGTAAAGAAAATAATCCCTGAGATGAATCTCTGTTTCTGATTTTAGAAAGAAATATATCGGCAGGACAGGAGGGAGTCAGTTTTATGAAAAGATCATCCGATTTCAAAGAATTGCATTTAAATCATGATTCCATTGCTTATCACCTGTATGACAAGTCACATCTACTCTTTGGGCTCCAGACTCCTCATCTATAAAAGGAGGGGCTTTACTTATCTATTCATTTTATTTATAATTATATATATAATATAAATATAATTATTTATAATAATTGGATAATAATTGGAATGATTAGGAAAAGAAAAGGTCCTCTAGGTCAGAAGGATACTTATTTATTCATTTTATTTATAATTATATATATTATATATAATTATTTATAATAATTAGATAATAATTGGAATGCTTAGGAAAAGGAAAGGTCCTCTAGGTCAGAAGGACATTTGAAGGAGGAGATCTTACACAAATGATGGCCATAAGACGCTTCCAGCCCGTTCCCAAGTTCTTTAATTCTTTAAGCCAAGAATTCTATATTTTTTTTAGCCCCAAATGGCTACCGCCTTCTCCCTCCTGAAGGTTTATAGACACTTGGCAATCCTAAACTCAGTTTCCTCCTTTGTAAAAAGAGGAGGTTGGAGTAAATGATCTCTAAACTCTCTTTCAACTCCTACAATTTATGAGTCTATAAACAAACTATATATACCATATGTTTCAGCCAAGTTTTGATTTCAAAATTATTTATCGCTACAAACCATTGCCAAAAAGCCTGGAAATTTATGAAGAATTCGGAGACAAAATTCACAATGTCTTTGTCATATATTATCACCTGGCTGCGTCTCATCTTCCTGGGAGGAGGAATTGGGAGTCGATACTTCTTCCAGAGAAGGAGTGATGCAAGAGGGGAAGGGCCACTGGGGAAGTTATGAAGCAAGTCAGTCAAATGACTCGGAGGTGACTTGGGCTGAAATTGTCAGTATCTCTCCAAAGTGAGTCAGTGGGCTTGTATGTTATAGAGAGATCCAAAAGGGCAAGGGAGAGACGGCAAGCTCAGGAGGGTTTCCTACTAATGATGTGGGTCCCAATGAGGATGGGGAGAGGTAAACAGCAGAGGTGGCGGGCTTATGAATAAGCAAACACTCTCCTGTGAGTCTGAAATCATCCATCTGAAACACTTTTAATAGAACTGATTCATCCCAGTCCATCCCAGCACAATGCAAGCCAATTCAACTACTGTGCATTAATGTTGACCTAGGTATTAGGAAAATAAACATAAATTCTCATTCCTCAAAAAGCTCACGTTCTATTGGATTCCCAAGGGAACCTTGAGAATCCTGAGTCTTTCTGGAACAGGTAGAATTTTATCTGCGCCTTGGAGGAAGTCAGGAACACCTGAAGGTACAGATAAAAAGGGATGGGATCCAGCCAAGGGGCATATGCTGAGCCAACAGGCCAAGGGTCTTGTCCAGCAAGGAGGCCATTGTCAGTGTTGGGGAGTAAAGTCAAAGAAGACTGGAAAAGGAGTGGGGTAGAAGGATGGGGGGAGATGGTTGAGGAGGGCTTTGAATGTCAAATAGGGTGGTATATTTGTTCCTGGAGGTGATAGGGAGTCACTGGAGTGACTGCTGTGAATCAGTCACAAAAATAGAATTCATTTATTCAATCAATAAACATTTACCATGGTCTAGCACTGAGTTAGACTGTGCTCAGGACAAAGACTACATCTATCCATCTAGCAATCATGATGCATGTGCAAAATGCCTACTATGTGCTGGGCAACTCTACAAGGCAGAGGTGATAAACATACCATCCCTGCCTCCTTTCAGTCTACTGGGAATATACAATATGTTCTTTTTGGTTTTTAACATCTCTTTTTCTGTTTCCCCCCATTCGCACGTAAACAAGTTTTTTTTTTTGTTTTTGTTTTTGTTTTAGTTTTGGTTTTGTTTTGGGTTTTTTTTTTTTGGTCATTTATGACTCTTTGTGTCCCCATTTGGAGTCAAGATTTGTACAAAATAAATAGAAAATTGCCTTGGGTAAATGGACCTCAGTTTCCTTATTCTTAAAATGAAGAGATTGGACTCTATAGCCTCTGCTATCCCTTCTAGCTCTAAAGCTAGGATTTAATCACCATGGAATAGAAATAAATTAATCCTTCAGTCATCATTTATTGGGCACCAAGTGCATGAGTGAGTTGTGTTATACACTATAGATAAGATAAAGATGAATGAAATACTGACCCTGGCGTTCAGAGTCTAAGACAGGGAGCAATCGATCCCCTAGGCACACGGAGGACAATGAGCCCACGGAACCAATGTTCATGCATCTGAAAAACATTTAATAAGCCTCTACTGAATGAAATGAGCTGGGGGTACCAAAAGCCAAAAGGAACTAATGCATGTCTTCATAGAATTATTTTTCCGCTGGGGGATACAGCATGGAAAAAGATAAAGAGAGACCTAATTTTGAAGGGACAGATAAGGGAGGAAGAATCAGACAGCAGAAAGAGCCCTGGCTTTGGAATCAGAGAAGGTGGTTCAAATCCTGCCATTGCCTGTGTGCCAGTGAGGAAGTCACCTAGACCTCGGTTTCCTTCTTTGTAAAGTGAAGGTTCAAATTCTACCTCTGATATTTGTTCCCTCTATGTGAACAAATCACATAAACACATGGGTGCTCAGTTGCCCCATCTGTTAATTTAAAAAGGAGGGGGGTGAGATAACTAGTCTCTGAGAGCCTTCTAGCTTTATGATTCCAAGTTCATGGAGAGTAATTTGAAGAAGGAAGGACCACCGATAGTTAAAAGGATCAAGAGAAGCTTCCCCTAGGAGGTGATAACTGAACTCAGTCTTGAAGGACCTCTGGGAGTTATAGGTGAGGAAGGAGTGTGCTTGTATTGACATAAACTGATCTTGGGGGAGGGGGGGCTCCTAAAAGCTGGGAGGGATTGAGATTCTAACCCAGGACCACCTTTCCCCCCCAAAGATCACAGTTTACCTCAGTATAGCCTGTTCAAATGCACAGAGGCAAGAGAGGGAGTGTCAAAGTTGAGAATGATATAGTCCCCCCAGTTTGGCAGGATCACAGTGTGTGAAGGAGAGTAGAATAAAATCAGTTTAGAAAGGTAGACTGAGGAAAGCTGAAGAATGGACTTTTTGTTCCATACACAAAGACTTTTGACCAGAAGAGTGACTGATTGTCAAGATTATTTTGGCAACCAGAGAGCTTGGATGGTGACGGATGAGGATAGATGGGGAAACCGAGGTGATGGATGAGGAGGCCATGGAAGAGGGGAGCCCAACAGGGAAACCCAGAATGTCAGAATGGGCTGGTAGTGGCCATCTTGTCTAGACCAAAAAGAAGGGAAATGATCACACATGGTGGAGAATATGGGAGAGGGTCGGGAGTGGGCAGCTGAGTGGAGATCTGCAGAAATGGCCAGATTTCCCCTTCCTGACTTTAAATCTGGGGTCCCGTCCACCCCTTCACAACTTTGAGGAGTGAGGGGGAATGAAAGAAGAAACAGATTCTACGAAAATCCGCCTGACTCATTGCCTGGGAGCTTTTGTAGGGAAACTCTCCAAGTCTCTGTTTCTCTGTCAGCAAAATGGGAGAAACACAAGGATCCCCACCTTCCCTCCAAGGCCTCTGGTCACCATGAATAAAGCACTGCAAGCAAAATGTGACGGCAACAGAAGGAAGGTGGATCCGAGAGTCTGGGTTCAGCTGGTGAATGGCTATGTGATCTTAGCCAAGTCATTGACCCTCCTAGGAGAGGAACCTTTCTCTCCTCCCCTGAAAAGCTGTCCAATTGATAAAATGAAGCTCTTTTATTCAGAAGCTTTTTGGGAGAGGGCAACCTTGTCAGAATGATAAATTGTTATTTCATCATTGCTGTGAGAAGCCATAGGGGCCCTAATGGACAGAGTGCTGGGTTAGGAGCCCAAAAGACCTGAATTCAAATTCAGCCTCTCACACGTCTTAGCTGTGGGTTCCGAAGAGAACTGCTTAATTTCTCTGAGGATCAAGCAGCTCCAAAAGACTTAGCTAGCCCGAAGCATTGAAAACATAGATTAGGGACCGGGTCCCCAAATTGGGACAAAGCTAATGGAAAGGGACCCCTTGCTCTCTCCTTTTCAAGTTTCTTAATCTCACCAGCACCTGTTAATCTATCCATGGTTCTGGCTAGAGTAGGGGGCCTAGAGTCAGGAAGATCCAAAGTTCAAATGTGAGTTCAGACACTTACTAGCTGTGTGACCTCCAACAAGTTACTTAACCTTGTTTGCCTCAGTTTCCTCATCTGAAAAATGGAGATAATAAGAGGTTCCAGGATTGTTGTGAGGATCAAATGATGTAATAATTGTAGAGTTTAGCACAGTAGCTGGCTCATGTACAATAGTAGGAGGGATATAAATGTTATCTATTATTATCAATCAGCAAATACTCTCACCCTGTGCCAGGCTCTGTGCTAAGCACTAGGGATACAAAGAAAAAACAAAAGTTCTCAAGGAATCTCTGCTTTCCTAAGAACGGGCCTCTGAGGTTCCTTCCAGCTCTGCTCAATGACTCTTATGATTAGAAGTCACTTCAGCCCCAGATCTCAGTTTCCTTATCTGTCTCATCTTTGTTGAGTGGTGGTCTAAGGGCCCTGTAGTTGGAGGATTTCCCCATGCTGAAAACAGATCTCCTTCTTGTCTCGTCACTGCTACATAGGCTGGAAGATACCATGGAATCCTGGATTTAGAATCATCTGGGACGTTGGAGACCAGAGAATCTAACCTTCTCGTGTTATAGATGGGGAAACTGAGGATCAGATTGGCTAGTGACTTGTCTAGGGACACACAATAAGTGTCTGAGGCAGCATTGACCTGTCTTTCTCTAATTACTGCTCTTACTCCTGATAACACTTTTCTTATGAGGCATTCAAACTCTGCCTTTTTGCCTAATTCTTCCAAGAACCCCTGTGTTTTAGACACGAGTGTTACCCCTAAAGTCTAACAGTTGGGGACTGGAAATTAAATCTACTGACCAATTCAACTTGAGATGCATTTATTAGATTCCTACTGTATGCTAGGCACTAAGAACACAAGGGAAATAATAACACTGACCTCTAGGAGGGAACGTTATTAGCGGATGGTGAGATGTGTGTGGATATACAATAAATAGCTAGATAAACTCAACCTGGTCTATACCTGGTTGCTGGACGAGGATGGCTCTGAAGGGGAAAGTGAGGCAGGTGACTTTGCCCAGCCCTCCCTCCAATCCAATTCCCTTGTTTGTCATGGTATAATCTCCCCGATCTCAAAGTCCTCTTCCAGAAGGAAGGACAAACAACAACAGATAAGTCAATGTAAGGGGATTTGGGGTGGGGGGCCATGACAGCCCAAGATCAACCAACCAATGATAGGGGTGCTAAGAGCTGGGGACGGAAGAGAGAAGTGAAACCGTCTTGGAGGAGCTGGCATTCGCCCAGAGGGGACAATATACAGGTCTAAATATGTAGCAAACATACAGAAAATAGGCACAAGGTGACCTTGGAAAAGAAGTCACTGGCAACCAAGGGGAGCAGGAAAATCCTCCCATAGAAAGAACCAGGATGTCCAAGAGGAGGAGGTTAAGAGAGAGGGATGGGGGACTGCCTGGACAAAGGTCCAGAGGTGAGAGATTGTGTGTGTATATGTGTGTTTGTGTGTGTTTGTGTGTTTGTGTGTGTGCTGAACATGACTGCCCAGTGATTCAAGAGGAAGAATGAAGAAGGAGACTGGAGAGATAGGAAGGGGGCAGGTTTGATGGGAGCGGGTAATAGGAAACCACCGAGTTTATTAAGTTAAGGGAGTGCCGGTTAGATCTGCACTTTGGGAAAAAGAGTTTGTCAGAAAAAATGCAAAGTGAATCTGAGGTAGTTTGGGGAGGGGGCGACTCTCAAAGCTGGGGAAATCAGGTCACTGGGGGTTCAGATCGTCAGCAGAGTCCGCTAATCAGCAGCTCAGATAGGGTATCCCACAAACAGTAACTTGAACCTCCGGGAGAGACCATCCAACTAACTCAGTTTCCCCACTGGGTTCTTGGAGGAAATCTAGCACCAGCACCAACTCTCAGGGGTCACTGCCAGCAAGTGTCACCTTCTGTCTCCCCCTCCTGCTCTGTTTTCCTCCCTCCCTCCCTTCCTTCTTCCTTCTCCTCCCTCTTCCCTCCCAAGAAATGGGTGGGTCTTGGGCTACCTGCCAAGGGGTGGACCTCAATGGGTGTGGCCACAGAAAAAACAAACCAAAAAAAACGTTGGAACGACCTTTCCCGCCTTGGCTCCAAGTCAATCAGTCAATCAACAAGCATTTATTAAGCATCCACTATGAACTGGCACTTCACTGGGTGCTGGGATACAAAGAGAGGCCAAAAACACGGTCCCTACCCTCATTGAGCTTGTGGTCTTGTGGAGGAGTCAACATCTACATCCCAAATATTATCTCATTTTGACCTTGGGAGGGAGATGCTATCATTGTCCCCATGGTACAGATGAGGAAAGTCAGCTAGAGAAAGCTTAAATGGCTTGGCTAGGGTCCCACCACAAGCTGGGATCAGTTGTGAGTCCAGATGTTTCCCTTTGGCTCACCTGAGCTCTAACCACTGGGCTTCCAAGCTGCCCCCAATCCACAGAGCTCTGAGAGGGCAGGAGCTCATTCATTCTCTGTATCCCTAGTTCTTGACATAAGCTTAAGGAGCTCTGCTGATTGGTTGACCTCTAGCTGGTATAATAAGTGGCCAGAGGGGACAGATGAGATGACCTTGCTTTCTGTTACTTCCCTAGATTGAACTGCTTGGAGGCCTGAGTTTAAGCGAGGATGGGACACAGCAGTAACCCCCACGTCCATCACTGTCTGAGGGATGTCTCTGAGGAGGTCCCCAGGCCAGGGGCCGGGTGGCTCAAAGGAAATCCACCTGTCCAGTTACCTCCTTCCTTCTAATGAGACAAAAGCAGGAGGGGCTGAAGGGGAGACATACTGTCCCTTTCCCTTCGACTTCCTTACAATCAGAGGCAGAACTGCAGTTAGGGCTAGGCCACTGGGGCTGTGCCTCGGGATGCTGAAATGTAAAGGGTGCCAACAGCCTCATCCCCTGACTTGTTTCCTCCCAAACCTCAGGTGAGCTCTGTTCACCCAGGTCATGCCGGGTAAGAAGGATCTCTTTCTTTTACCTTCCTTTATCACTGTACCCCAACCTTAAGGGCTCTGGTCCCCTCCCCCCCACCTCCTTGCCACTGCCTTGCCTTTTGGTAGCAGACAAACCTCACAATATTGCAGGGTTTGATTCCCTTGGAAGAAAATTGAGCCTGCCTCCCCTCTGCCCCTGCACAGAAAGTGCTAGTGAAGAGCTCTGGAGACTCCCAGCTATCTGACTCCATCTCCAAGTGTTCCCCCACTCCCAGCCCTCCTCATCATCATAGTCTCCGGCCCAATCTAACTCTTTATCTGGCCCTCCAGGCCCTCCCAGTTAGTGCTCTGACCACCTCAACCCTTCTGCCTCTACTCTTCCCCTCTGTACATGCTAGTGTCCCCGGCCTCTAAGGCCTCCTCTGCCAAACTGTGCCCCTTCCTCCCACCAACATGTGTTGTGTTGATCCCCTCCATGAAGCCTTTCCACCCTCAGCCATGAAGAGGGAGAACTGGGAAGGACTGCCACTTTTTTTTTTTTTTTTAAACAGAGAAGGAACCTGAGACCCAAGCCACAATAGTAGGATTTGAATACAGACCCTCTGACCCCCAAATCTATGCTTTTCCTGCTGGGTCTCAGAGGGCAGAAACAGGGACAAAGGATGAAAACTGCACTATCGGCTGGCTATCAAGAAAACCCTCCCAACATTGAGAGTTGTGCTGCCTTAGTGAGTCTCCCCTCACCCAGCACTCTTCAAGTAAATGCTGGATTTCCTCTGGGGCATCCACTTGATACTCCCAGGATATGGAAAAAAAAAAAAAAAAAAACCATCACCACCACCAACAACAACCCTCTTTTCAGTTGGAGGAGGGGCAGTGAGTGTCCTGGAACACAGTAAGACCACAGAGGAGTAAGGAGAGTACAATCAGAGCTCTAGAGTTCCAATTTTATTTCAGATGCTTCTTGTGTGACTTTGGGCAAGTCATTGAGCTGCCTCACTGGACTTGAAGGCCTCAAAGATCTCTTTCAGCTTTGTATTTCTGATGCTATAGTTCTAAGTCACTTCATTTCCCCAGAACTCAGTTTCCTTATCTGCAAAAATGAGGAAGTTGGACTTGATGGCCTTGAAGGCCCCTTCCAGTCCTAAATCTATGACCTGGTAACTTCCTCTTTTACCTAATTATTCTTGTGAAATTGGGCTTATCTCTATGGCTTTTGAGCGGGGAAAAAGACTTCAAGTGCTGTTAGCACCCTTTAAACTTTGGCGCCCAGGGCAAAGTCCAGGTTGGCCTCTCCTAGTTATAGCCTCAACTAGAGGGGCCTCTGGTTGGTGTTGGCTGAGCTCATCGACCTCTCTCCCAATTCTGAGATGAAGGATCTGGATGGATTAGTGAACGAAAGATTTCATTTCCTGGACACTCTCCTCCCTCCCCCCCCCCGGTCCCCCCCCCCCCCAGATCCCTTTTTTTGCCCAGCCAGGCCCCTCCCCTCCTGCTTAATAAGACTCACTTCCTCCTGGAAGCCTTCCCTAGCACTGCACTGAGAGAGCAGCATTCGAATGACCTCCCTCCCCCCCAGACAAAATTCTCCAAGTCTGTAATTAGGTCATGCTTGAGTTATGTTTCTCTTGTGTCTTCTTCATCTCTATGTTTTGTCTTTCCTCTTAATCTTCTCCTGAGACTGAAAGGGATTTCAGAGGCCATAGAAGCCACTCTTTCGTGTTTCAGATGAGGAAACTGAGGCACAGAAAGATCTGCCCCAAGGTCACATATAGAGTAAAGTGACAGGGCCAGGATGCAAACTCAGATTCAGCACTCTGCTCTGTCTCCTGCAGGCTCTCCTGCCCTCCTTATCCACCTCTCATCCCAATTAAATTCTCTATAATCATCAACTGGCTCAACCTCAGATGGCGCCTCTTTCAGGAAGCCTTCCTGGATTTCAGCCAGTGGAAGACTGGCCCTCATTTGTACCTGGGGTCCTTATCATAGTCCATTTTGTCCTGTATTTATTTGTCCTCTTTACCAGACTGGGAGTTTCATGATGGCAGGGACAATGTTTTAGCCAGCCCTAAGCAAACTTGGAAAAGGGCTGCTAGTGAAGTCAGCTTTGCCCAGTCCACTCAGCTCATCTGTCATGGCCCCATAGGCCCTCCAGAAGGTCAAGGAAGAGCGTCTTCATTGCGTTTGCATCTTAATCAGCAAAGTTAATTCTTTTTCTTTTTACAAACATAAAATTCTTGGAAGTCAGAAACAAAAAGAGAGACTCAGACAAAGAGAGAAACAGAGAGACAGACCCAGAAAGAGGCAGAGAGAGATGAGAGAAGCAAAGACAGAATTACAGAGATACAAAGAGAGAGCCAGAGAGACAGAGTCAGTGTCAGAGACAGAGAGCCAGAGAGAAAGGAGAAGACCTGTTGTCAAAATTCAATGAACACAAACTCGCATTTTTTTCTATTTTTTCTAAAAGAAACATTTAATCCAAATTCAAAAAACAAATGAGAGGAGATAGAGACAGAGAATGAAAGAAAGAGAGACAGAGACAGAGAGAAAGAAACATAGTGACACAGAAAAAGAGACAGAGAAAAAGACAGAGATGGGGATGGAGAGAGAGACAGAGAGTCAGAGACAGAGAGACAGAAAAACAGAGAGAGACAGAGACACAGAGAGACAGAGACAGAGAGACAGATAAAGACAGAGACACAGAGACAGACACAAAGAAAGACAGAGAGAGAGAGAGAGAGAGAGAGAGAGAGAGAGAGAGAGAGAGAGAGAGCGCCGGGGAAAGGGAGGGGGGAAGTCTTAACTTAACATTACTCAGCTCTCTGCTTCTTCTTATTTTTTCCAAAGCCAGGACCCCTGAGAATTCAATGCAAGGAGAGAAACCCCAGCCCGGATGGAATGTTTGTGTTAATGGAAGCCTGCAAGTTATTTAAATGTATGTTTAAATATGTGTGTGTGCCTATGAGTGAGGGCTCCAAGATAACATGTCCTTTAGGAAAACCATGGGGAATGAACAGGAATCAGAGCCCCTCCATCCTCCCGCTGGGCTCGCCAGCCCCAGCCTGCCTGGGGCCAACACAGCATCCCTTCCCCACAACAAAGTGGATTCTTGGGCTCTGTTGTCCATCTTCTGCTAGTCAGAACGAGGGGAGCTCCCCTGCTCTCTGGCTAGCATGGCTGGCGTGTGAGGGAGTGAGCGACATGTCCACCAAACGTTTTGGACAGCAGAGTTGCCAATCTGGTCAGCTCTCCACCTCCTTCACTGACTGACTACCTTCATCTTCATCTGTTAAGAGTTGGGCTGCTCAAACCTGGAGAGACGGAACATCTGAGGGAATCACTGTCACAGACCCTTGGGAGATTTCTACTCAAAGATCTCCCCATTATTTTCCCTCTTCAGAATCCTCTGAAACTTAAAAATTTTAAAAATAAAACTTCCCACTGATAATCTTTTGTTTTTATATCACTGACATTTTCCAATGTCAGCTTTGACATCCACGTCCTCCCTCACCTCCACCTCAAAGCAGCTTTCCTTTCTCTTCTTTTTCTTTTGGAGGCAATCAGACTTAAGCGACTTAGTCTGAGGCTGGATTTGAACTCAGGTCCTTTATCTACAGCAATGTCACCTAGCCCCTGAAGTTCCCTTTCCAAAGAGGTCCAGGGGCACAATCTCTCCCCTATACTTTTCCCTTTCCCTCTTCTTCTGTCACTCTCCGTACCCTTTCCCTTTAGATTCCCATCCCTCCTTGGGTCTTCAGTGACCTCTGGGGATAAAGTGTGTGTGTGTGTGTGTGTGTGTGTGTGTGTGTGTGTTGGACCAAATTATTCTATTTTGTTTGAGGCAGAGGAAAAACTGATTCCTCCTGTTTGCTTCTGGTTTTTGTTTTCCTTACTGAGGAAGAAAGGATGTTTAACATTATTACCTCCCACCATGGGGCGAGGAAAGGGGGGACAAAATGAATTTGGGAGCTTCCTGATTGATTGAGGGCACATATGGAATTATTCTCGGGCTTCAATTTCTTCATCTGTTAAGTGGGTTTCTTAAGTCCCATCCAGCTCTGGGTCTATGCTCAAATGATTTTATCATTGTAGAATAGAATAGGGAGTTCCGGCCAAGGATCCCAAGGGGTCAAAGCCTAAAACTGTCTCGGTTCTTCTGATGATGTCCCTCTGGGAAAGTAGCACTATGGATGGAGACGAGTTCAAATCTAGCTTCAGACACTTACCGGCTGTGTGATCCTGAGCAAGTCACGTCATCCGGTTTACGTTCCTTTCCTCATGTTCATTCCAAATGAACTGGAGAAGGAAATGGCCGACCACTCTAGCATTTCTGCCAGGAAAATCCCAAAAGGGGTCACAAAGAGTTGGACATGGCTGAAAAAATGGGGTAGTGGACAGCACAGTGAAGTTGGGAGTCAGAAATCAATCAATCAATCACTAATCACCTCCTAAGAGCATACTCTGTGCCAGAGGGAGGTGGGGACTGGAAGATAAAAATGGAAACTATCAGAGAAAATAATATGAATATGTATAGCAAGGTCTGGCACAAAACCAGTACTTCATAAAGGCAGATCTATTCATTTATTGCTATAAAGAAATATATTTTTTAAAAGTCAATACAAAGTAACTGGGCTTGGAGGGATCATGGGAGGATCAGCAGGAAAACCTGAGGGTTAGGTCCTGCTCCTGACTCCTTACTGTGTCCCTAAGAATTTGTCTCATTGTCACGTAACTTTCTAAAGCATATCTACGATGAGTGGAGTGGGTGAAGGGAATTTTTTAAGGGTCTAATTCCTTCTTTAAAACATTTATTTTATTTAAAAAAAAACACAGAATAATGGGGCAGTTAGGTGGTGCAGTGGATAGAGCACCAGCCCTGAAGTCAGGAGGACCTGAGTTCAAATCTGATCTCAGACACTTAACATTCCCTAGCTGTGTGACCCTAGGCAAGTCACTCAACCTCAATCACCTCAGCAAAAAGCAAAAAAACCAAAAAACAAGAACAGAATAATGGGGCAGCTAGGTGACACAGGGGATAGAGTACCAGCCCTGAAGTCAGGAGGACCTGAGTTCAAATTTGACCTCAGACACTTAACACTTCCTAGCTGTGTAACCCTGGGCAAGTCACTTAACCCCGATTACCTCAGGGGGAAAAAAAAACAGAATAAGAAAAAAGAAAAATAGGAAAGGAATACAAAACAAAATGAAACAAAAGAGAACATTGCCATGTCCCTAAAGAATATCAGGGAGGATTCAAAATATATAACAATAAATACCAGTTCAAGAAAGTATATATATATATACATATATATATATATATGTCCATGTCTATGTCCATGTCCATGTCCATGTCTATGTCTATGTCTATATATTAATAGAGGAAATTATATTCCTGGGTACCCATCTTTCCTTCACTTCCTTGTAAATTGTTCTTTTGTTCTCTGCTTGAAGGGAATTCTTACACCCATGAAGTCCCAACTCTCTGATAAATTGCCCCCCCCATCATACACACACATATGTGCACACTGACACCGATGTGTGTGCATGAATAATACACACGTGTATCACACAGCGCGCATGTCTATGCCTTATGTGATATATTATATACACTGTATGTGTGCAAGTATCTGTGTGCACGAGTGTGTATTTGCACTGGTTTTGTCTGTAACCTCCGGGACACAGAGAGAATCTGGTCAAGAAGAGTAGAGGAAGGCAGTGGACCAATTGTGCCCTGAGATAAATAGCCATGGCAGAAGCAGAACCGGAGTTAAGCAAACCAGGTCAAGACACGGGTGATAAGTGTACCTATGTATGCCTCCCTCAGCACCCGTAGTCCCCCACCTCTTTGAAGACAAATGGGAGGCAGGCTCCACTGTTAGTCCCTGCGTCTCCGTCTCCTCATCGGTCTGATGGGGACAATAACTCGTGCAGTGCCGGCCTCGGAGGCTCCAATGAGATAATGTCTCTGAGGCGCTCTTTCAGCGCGCTGCTCTGATTATTATTAGCAGCAGCTCCCCTGGTCTGCATCTCGAGCCAGGAATTCACAGCTTGGACGACTTGCAGACACATCCCCCCCCCGTTCCCCCAGATCCCCCAGATCCCAGCCTCCTCCTCTGACTCTCCACCCCGAGCCAACTTTGATGCTTTTCATCAACCATGGGGCTATGAGGAGGGGATGGGAGACTCAGCTTCCTAATGAACCCTGAAGATGGGTGCTCTCCTCCCCTCCATCCTCCCCCCAATTCCTTAGGAGGCAGAGGTGGAGGGGAAGCCCAGTGTCAGCCTTCAATGCTTCCCCTGGGCCTGTCGATTCCTTCTCCCAGGAGCCCCTCAGTGCTTCTCCCTTCTGTTCTGGAAGTGAGGCCCCCCAATCTCACTAGCTCTCTGTGAGACATCCCCTGTCCCCCCTCCAGGACACGATTGGCCAGTTTTACCTTTTCAGACTCTCCCCAATCCCCAGTCCCAGTTACTCTCTCAGCTGGCTCATCTGGACCATAGCAATGGTCTCCCCTCCTTCAGCTTTTCCCTTTCCAGCTCATCTTCCAAAGTAATCGGACCAGGTCCCTTCCCCTCTCAAGAAACTCCAGTGGCTCCCTATGCCTTCAGGACCAAAGGCAAATTGCTTGGCTCCTATTTATTGACCATATCACAGACCACAGCCTACTTTCCAGGCTTATTATGAACACTTTCCTTATTATGAACAATATTCCTCGTATAGGACCTTTGTCTCCCATCCCTGCGCCTTCGAGCAGTCATGGCTGTCCCCCGTGCCTGGAATGCTCTCACTCCTAGATTTCCAACGTCCTTCCCGGCTCAGCTCCTACAGGAGGTCTGTCTGCATGTTCTAACCATCTGAACATCCTTCCCTCTTTCCTTCCCCTAATGCTTTAGATTTATTATACATATAAAAGCTTCATGTTGCTTTCCTGGGCACTTTCCCTGAGAGAATGTAAGGGCAGACAGTGTTCAAGCCAGGGACTTGCTACCGTGAGAAATCCTAACTGCACCTCCCACCCCCACCCCCACCCCTTCCCCCTACTCCCTACTCTCCTATCTTTAGCCAAGAGAATTACACAATGAGCAGCAAAGGAGCAGGAAGTCAGCTGAACACAGGGCTTCATTGATGGGGCCGAATTGTGATTTCCCTGGGACTCCAAGTGAGGGGATGCTCTCTCCTGCTGCAGTCCTGTACCAGAGGTTTCTGGGAGAAACCTCAGAGATCATCCAGCCCCGCCTCTTCTTTTCACAGATGAGTAAACTGAGAGCCAGGATCACATGGGTACTAAACCTCAGGAGTGGGATTTGAACCCAGGGCTCTTCCTTTTCCTTTTAGAGAATTGTCCAGAGCCCAGAGATTCGATGACTCAGAATAAAGATCAGAGGTGAGATTTAGACTCAGGTCTTGAGGTTTCAGACTGTGCCTCCTCTCTGCTCCTTACTGGGAAGCCTATGGAAAATGGGAGATGGTGTGGCTCAGTGGTGAGAACCCTGCTTTTGACCTGGATTCAAACCCCTCTGTGACCCTTTGGCAAAGCCCTTTCCCTCTTTATGCCTCAGTTTCCTCATTTGTCCAAATGTGAGGGGTCAGATTCTTGGATGAGCTTTCAGGTTCCTTCCAGCTCTGACATTCTCTGCTATTAAGAAGGTCCCAGGGCCCCCAGATCCCCCCCATAGGTAGCCATTTTCTCCTGTCTGGCTCATCACGGTTTCCGGGCAGCAGCTTCTCCCCCGAGCCTTCCCACAGGACAGCCGGGGCGCAGCCGCTCTGCTCCTTTGCCTTCATGCTTGACTTGAATACATCACACGGAGGCCGAGACCGGGCCGGCCTGTTTCTGCCAGACAGTGGGGGGACTGACGCTGAGTTCCAGGACGACCTCGCTGATATTGCCGGGCTGTTAGCTTTAGAAATAGATCAGAGTGGGGGGGGGATTGTTCCACTGGCTTTGGAGGGGGAGGGGGGCAACGTCTTGAGAAATTGGGCCACAGCCTATAACAGGGAGAGACAGAGATTTCGTTGCTTCATTCATTTAGTCAGTCATTCACAACCATTTATTAACCACCTACTATATATACACTTGGGGGCCTTTGGAAGCCTGTGCTCCCTCTAAGCCAATTTTTAAAGGGAAAAAATACAGTGTGGATTTTAGAAGTGGGAGGAGTGCCTGAGATGTGCTAACTGCTTGACTTGGGGGGGGGGAGAGGGGAGAAAGGAAGGGAACCAAGCTGTTCCTGCTGATGCACCAAAGGAGGACATTTCATCTTCCCCCACAAGCTCTCTCCTCTGTCCTCTGCCAGCTGGTGATTCCCCCCCACCCCATCCAAACTGTCATCATTTCCAGCTCCTCCGTCAATTTTCCCTCCTGATACCCCCCCACACCCCCTAGGCAGGCTGTTGTTAAATCTTCTCACTTCTTCCCCCATAGTCCCTTGGAAATCTGCTCTTTTCTGGGCCTCCGCCCCCACCCGCAGTACCTCCATCCCCCCTTCTCTTGATGGGTGCCGCCCACAGGGGGAAAACTTCCTGCTCCATCTTACCCCTGTGGGGAAGTCAGGGTTTATCAGCGGGAGCCCTGCCTCCCCCAGTGCAAATCTCGACCCCTCCACACCTCCTCATCCTGTGAGATGCTTCCCCTCCTTTTCCCATAAATCCTCCAGAAGGGATCCATCCCCATGCGCTAGAGGCCCCCTCTGGGACTAACCCCCCCCCCCTGCTTCACATCTGGCCCAGATCCTCAACCCTGCAGACAACAAGGGTGGGAAGGGCCGAGGGAGAGCGGCCCCCCCACCCCACCCCACCCCAAATTCCAGCAGGGCATAGGTACTGCTGTCTCTGGGCTTTCTCAACTCCTCAGGCACCGGCAGGGCTGGCGAGAAGGGGAGCCGAGGCGGGGCCCTGTTCCTTTAAAAGGGCTGGGGCTCCTCGCTTGATTTCCATGTGGCTGGCTTTAGACATAAATCTGCCTGTCAAGCCAGAGGCTGGGTGCCAGGTTTCCCATTTATGGAACCTAAAAGTCAATGAAATCAACTCCCTCCCAGTGGCCGGGGTGCCAAACGGCATCTCCAGCGGAGCGGCGGCCGCTCATAGCGTTCCGACCCAAACCGGCGTCATCCCATCCCCGGTGGGCCCATCGGGACGCCCGGCTCTATGAACACAACGATGACAACTGTGATGATGAAGATTGATGATGATGATGATGATGATGATGATGATGAAGATGAAGATGAAGATCATGATGATGATGATGATGATGGCTGCCATTTATCTGGGCCAGCCAGTACTGTGGAGAGAGCACTGAGCCCGGAGTCACAAAGACTCACGTTTGCAGGTTCAAATCTGGCCTCCGACACTTAGGGTCTTACTGGCCGAGGAAGTCCCGATACCCAGTTTGCCTCAGTTCCCTCATCTGTAAAATGAGTTGGAGAAGGAAATGGCAAACCACTCCAGTTTCTCTGCCAAGAAATCTCCAAATGGGATCAGGGAGAGTCCGGCCTGACTGAATAACAAAACATTTAGCTAATATTTTAAGATGAAGGAGTGCTTTGCTCCTGTTATCTCACATAATCTTCACTGTTCTCTCCAAGTGATAAAGGAGGAAATGATGGCTGAGAAGTGAAAGGACTTGCCTAAAGTCACTTAGCCAGTGAACATCTGAGGTGCCATTCGAACTCAGGTCTTTGTCTTGAGCCCAGAGCTCCAGAAAGTCAGAGGTGGCTGCTCCAAGGACAGCTTCATATTCCCTACAAGTCTTTAAGAAAGGTGGCCTTAAGAAAGGTAAGAGACAAGGGCTCAGCCTCCTAGAGGCTGATCTCCTGACTTTTGGCCTCCACTCTCACTACACTTCCCCCCTTTCAAATCCCTGCCCCAAACTATTTTCCAAGTCAGCTAGAGTGAGCTGGTCCAGTGGTGCTCATCCATTTATTCAATAAGCATTTATTAAGCACTTGGTGGGTCCTAGTTATAGAGATAGAAATCCCTCCTCTCAAGGAGATTGCCTTCTACTGGAGAGAAAAAACCCATAAAAAGACACATGGGTTCATAGATTCAGAGGTGGTGTGGACCTTAAAGTTGGAAGAATCACAGATTTACACCTAGAAGGGACCTTGGAAGCCTTGGGAGCCATTTTACAGGTGTAAAAAACTGAGTCCCAGAGACTTGGGTACCAAGTGATAGAGCCAAGGTCTACACCAGCGTCCGGTGGAGTCCTCCAATTCTCCATCCATTAATGAACACCTGGTACATCTTGTCTGCCTGTAACAGGGGAGGCTTGTGCTGAGCTTCCAGGGCTGCCGAGGATTCTGAGACAGCAGAGAAGAGGCTGGCTGGTGCAGGCCTTTAGAGGGGACAACCTGCATCAGGGCCCAGGGAGCTTCATGGGTAGGATGGGCTGGAAGGCTGTGCCCATCAGCAGGAATTATGGGAAATCAGTCTGGAGAGAGAGGTTGGGGCCAGACGGTACCAAGCTTTAAATGTCAAACAGGTGAATTTGTGTCTGGTCCTCCGGGCGGTTCGAGGCCTTTGAAGTTTCTGCAGCCGGGGACTGACACGGTCATACGGGGCTTGCGAAAGATTATTTTGACAGCTGTGAGGAGAGGAGATTGGAAAGGGGAGGGACCCGAGGCAGGCAGACCCATCAGAAGGCCGGTGAGGTGGTTTGGTAGACCAGTGGGAGGCAAGTGGGAGGACTGGTAGCAGCTCAACCTGACCTTGACCTAGATGAGGTTCCAAAGCCCTATGGGGAACTCTATCCCTGCATTCTGGCCTCTCTGTTGTTCTTCCTTCACAACATGCCATTTCCCATCTCCAAGCCTTTGCCCGGGCTGTGTCCTCTGCCTGAAATGCACTCGCTCTTCACCTTACCTCTTACAGCCTTTCTCCATCCCTTAGAGGCTGACACCTTCTCTTCCCAATTCCCCTGTCTTTTTGTCCATACTTACGGGACCTTCCACATTTTCTTCATAAGGGGGGTTGTTCCAGTCCTGACCCCTGTATCTCCAGTCCTCGGCACATGGCAGAGCCTGTGTTTGTAGATTACCAAGTGGGTTAATTCCCAAACATCTGGAATATAGAGTGGTTCGGTAGTTAAATTCTAGACCTAGCCTAACTTTCGAACCTTTGTGACTTTGGACACTTAGGATCCCTAGATGTTTAACTATGCAATCCCAAGGAGGCTTCAGAAGATCCCCTCTCTGCCGCCTTTTAGTTGTGTGACCTTGAACAAGCCACTTAATCTAAACCTCAGTTTCCCCATCTGTAAAATGGGGATAACAAAGGGAGTACAGTGTAGTCCCATATTTGGAGTCAAAGAAGTTGGGCTTGAACGTTGGCTGTGCTGTTCCTACCGCCTGCCTCCCCTGCGTCTTATTTTTCTCTTCTGTAAACTGAGAAGACGGAATCTCGAGGTCTCCTCCAGACCTAGAGATCTGAGCCTGGGACCTGAAGTCCCCATTTCTTAAGCACAACGTCATAGGGTGTCACGTGAGAAAACAGAAGGAAAAAGCTTTTCAACCTTTCAAAAATTCTCTTATTACCCAGTGGGGGG
>JAJPUD010006842.1:72536-82602 GCA_023553655.1 Myrmecobius fasciatus | reverse complement strand
GGGGGGCAATGTCTCCAGAAATCGGGCCACAGCCTATAACAGGGAGAGACAGAGATTTCGTTGCTTCATTCATTTAGTCAGTCATTCACAACCATTTATTAACCACCTACTATATATACACTTGGGGGCCTTTGGAAGCCTGTGCTCCCTCTAAGCCAATTTTTAAAGGGAAAAAATACAGTGTGGATTTTAGAAGTGGGAGGAGTGCCTGAGATGTGCTAACTGCTTGACTTGGGGGGGGGAGAGGGGAGAAAGGAAGGGAACCAAGCTGTTCCTGCTGATGCACCAAAGGAGGACATTTCATCTTCCCCCACAAGCTCTCTCCTCTGTCCTCTGCCAGCTGGTGATTCCCCCCCACCCCATCCAAACTGTCATCATTTCCAGCTCCTCCGTCAATTTTCCCTCCTGATACCCCCCCCCACACCCCCTAGGCAGGCTGTTGTTAAATCTTCTCACTTCTTCCCCCATAGTCCCTTGGAAATCTGCTCTTTTCTGGGCCTCCGCCCCCACCCGCAGTACCTCCATCCCCCCTTCTCTTGATGGGTGCCGCCCACAGGGGGAAAACTTCCTGCTCCATCTTACCCCTGTGGGGAAGTCAGGGTTTATCAGCGGGAGCCCTGCCTCCCCCAGTGCAAATCTCGACCCCTCCACACCTCCTCATCCTGTGAGATGCTTCCCCTCCTTTTCCCATAAATCCTCCAGAAGGGATCCATCCCTATGCGCTAGAGGCCCCCTCTGGGACTAACCCCCCCCGCTTCACATCTGGCCCAGATCCTCAACCCTGCAGACAACAAGGGTGGGAAGGGCCGAGGGAGAGCGGCCCCCCACCCCACCCCACCCCAAATTCCAGCAGGGCATAGGTACTGCTGTCTCTGGGCTTTCTCAACTCCTCAGGCACCGGCAGGGCTGGCGAGAAGGGGAGCCGAGGCGGGGCCCTGTTCCTTTAAAAGGGCTGGGGCTCCTCGCTTGATTTCCATGTGGCTGGCTTTAGACATAAATCTGCCTGTCAAGCCAGAGGCTGGGTGCCAGGTTTCCCATTTATGGAACCTAAAAGTCAATGAAATCAACTCCCTCCCAGTGGCCGGGGTGCCAAACGGCATCTCCAGCGGAGCGGCGGCCGCTCATAGCGTTCCGACCCAAACCGGCGTCATCCCATCCCCGGTGGGCCCATCGGGACGCCCGGCTCTATGAACACAACGATGACAACTGTGATGATGAAGATTGATGATGATGATGATGATGATACTGATGATGAAGATGAAGATGAAGGTCATGATGATGATGATGATGATGGCTGCCATTTATCTGGGCCAGCCAGTACTGTGGAGAGAGCACTGAGCCCGGAGTCACAAAGACTCACGTTTGCAGGTTCAAATCTGGCCTCCGACACTTAGGGTCTTACTGGCCGAGGAAGTCCCGATACCCAGTTTGCCTCAGTTCCCTCATCTGTAAAATGAGTTGGAGAAGGAAATGGCAAACCACTCCAGTTTCTCTGCCAAGAAATCTCCAAATGGGATCAGGGAGAGTCCGGCCTGACTGAATAACAAAACATTTAGTTAATATTTTAAGATGAAGGAGTGCTTTGCTCCTGTTATCTCACATAATCTTCACTGTTCTCTCCAAGTGATAAAGGAGGAAATGATGGCTGAGAAGTGAAAGGACTTGCCTAAAGTCACTTAGCCAGTGAACATCTGAGGTGCCATTCGAACTCAGGTCTTTGTCTTGAGCCCAGAGCTCCAGAAAGTCAGAGGTGGCTGCTCCAAGGACAGCTTCATATTCCCTACAAGTCTTTAAGAAAGGTGGCCTTAAGAAAGGTAAGAGACAAGGGCTCAGCCTCCTAGAGGCTGATCTCCTGACTTTTGGCCTCCACTCTCACTACACTTCCCCCCTTTCAAATCCCTGCCCCAAACTATTTTCCAAGTCAGCTAGAGTGAGCTGGTCCAGTGGTGCTCATCCATTTATTCAATAAGCATTTATTAAGCACTTGGTGGGTCCTAGTTATAGAGATAGAAATCCCTCCCCTCAAGGAGATTGCCTTCTACTGGAGAGAAAAAACCCATAAAAAGACACATGGGTTCATAGATTCAGAGGTGGTGTGGACCTTAAAGTTGGAAGAATCACAGATTTACACCTAGAAGGGACCTTGGAAGCCTTGGGAGCCATTTTACAGGTGTAAAAAACTGAGTCCCAGAGACTTGGGTACCAAGTGATAGAGCCAAGGTCTACACCAGCATCTGGTGGAGTCCTCCAATTCTCCATCCATTAATGAACACCTGGTACATCTTGTCTGCCTGTAACAGGGGAGGCTTGTGCTGAGCTTCCAGGGCTGCCGAGGATTTTGAGACAGCAGAGAAGAGGCTGGCTGGTGCAGGCCTTTAGAGGGGACATCCTTCAACAAGGCCCAGGGAGCTTCATGGGTAGGATGGGCTGGAAGGCTGTTCCCATCAGCAGGAATTATGGGAAATCAGTCTGGAGAGAGAGGTTGGGGCCAGATGGTACCAAGCTTTAAATGTCAAACAGGTGAATTTGTGTCTGGTCCTCCGGGCGGTTTGAGGCCTTTGAAGTTTCTGCAGCCGGGACTGACACGGTCATACGGGGCTTGCGAAAGATTATTTTGACAGCTGTGAGGAGAGGAGATTGGAAAGGGGAGGGACCCGAGGCAGGCAGACCCATCAGAAGGCCGGTGAGGTGGTTTGGTAGACCAGTGGGAGGCAAGTGGGAGGACTGGTAGCAGCTCAACCTGACCTTGACCTAGATGAGGTTCCAAAGCCCTACGGGGAACTCTATCCCTGCTTTCTGGCCTCTCTGTTGTTCTTCCTTCACAACATGCCATTTCCCATCTCCAAGCCTTTGCCCGGGCTGTGTCCTCTGCCTGAAATGCACTCGCTCTTCACCTTACCTCTTACAGCCTTTCTCCATCCCTTAGAGGCTGACACCTTCTCTTCCCAATTCCCCTGTCTTTTTGTCCATACTTACGGGACCTTCCACATTTTCTTCATAAGGGGGGTTGTTCCAGTCCTGACCCCTGTATCTCCAGTCCTCGGCACATGGCAGAGCCTGTGTTTGTAGATTACCAAGTGGGTTAATTCCCAAACATCTGGAATATAGAGTGGTTCCGTAGTTAAATTCTAGACCTAGCCTAACTTTCGAACCTTTGTGACTTTGGACACTTAGGATCCCTAGATGTTTAACTATGCAATCCCAAGGAGGCTTCAGAAGATCCCCTCTCTGCCGCCTTTTAGTTGTGTGACCTTGAACAAGCCACTTAATCTAAACCTCAGTTTCCCCATCTGTAAAATGGGGATAACAAAGGGAGTACAGTGTAGTCCCATATTTGGAGTCAAAGAAGTTGGGCTTGAACGTTGGCTGTGCTGTTCCTACCGCCTGCCTCCCCTGCGTCTTATTTTTCTCTTCTGTAAACTGAGAAGACGGAATCTCGAGGTCTCCTCCAGACCTAGAGATCTGAGCCTGGGACCTGAAGTCCCCATTTCTTAAGCACAACGTCATAGGGTGTCACGTGAGAAAACAGAAGGAAAAAGCTTTTCAACCTTTCAAAAATTCTCTTATTACCCAGTGGGGGGAGGGAGGGCAGTTCTCGGTCCTGCTAACTAGTGCCTCCCCTCCCCCACCCCAACGTTACATAGTATCTGTAACTATGTGTTACAGTGTTACAATGTAAGCTCCCTGAGGGCAGCCACCGGATGTCCCGCCATCCTCAAGCCCTGAAAGGGGGTCTGTGATATAGTAGACTCTTGAGAAAAGTTTGTCGATTGAATATTTGGCAGTTAGTTCTTTGGGCTTCCCCCTGGTGCTCAGAGAACGCTCCGCAAAGCACTGACCGGCCCATCCCAAGGGAAAGGAGGGAACAAGCCCCAACTAGAAAGTGCCCGAGTGGATTGGCTTTGTTTTAAAATCTTACCCTTCAAGTTCAGCCTGGTGTCGTTCGCACGTTACCGGGTCCGATCTGAACCTGCCACAGCAGACAAACGCTATTTGACATTTGTTTGCTCCCAACCCCCTCGCCAAAACCTTCAGACACAACACGGGGTTTTATTTTGAAAAGGGGACCCATAGCAAATCGCGTTCCTGCCAAACACGATTGTCTGAATTCTCCTTTGTTCAGAGAAATCCGTCCCGTTGGGCTCCTCTCCGCTGTCTCTCCCAGGGACTACGTCACCAGTGGGGGAGCCAGCTCCGACGAGCTCTGAGCTCCGTGGTTGTCCGGGGGCCAAACCGGGGGGCCGGTCCAGGGAGTGGGGAGGGGGCAGCTGTCTCCCGTTTCTGCCCCTCACTTTGAAGTTTCTGGGTGAGATGAAAAGCCCCAAGGGAACCCGCCTGACTTCTTCCTCATTATCACCACCGAATGGCTGCCCTGGGAGACTCAACAAGGGGTCATTGGAGCCATCCCCCTGCCCCCAGGCAGAACTAAACCGGGATTAGGACTGCAAATTTAAAGCCAATCTAATTTTTAACACTCCCCCCTCACCAATATCTTCAAACAAAAGGACTTTTAGGCTCCCCCAGTGACTGTTAGAGGCAGTGTAGAGAGCCTGAAGTCCAGTTTTACAGAGGTGGGAACAACCGGGAGGAGAAAGCCTGGGGAGAACCCGCCAAGCTGGTGAACAAAAGCTGGACCCGAGATCTGGTGGTGGGAGAGCAAAGCGGTTTGGGAGGGTGAGATGAGGGGGCCAGAGAAATCGTGGGGAAACAAAGGTGCCTGAAGTTTGGTGCTTGGGAGAAAGAAAAAAGGGGAAAGTAGCCATCCAGTGCCATCCTCTCATTTTCTAGATGGGGAAACTGAGGCAGAAGGAAGTTTAAGTAATCTGTCACATAGGTCAGAAGCATCAAAAGGACTGTTTGAATCTAGGTTGTGGGTGCTCCCAGGCCTATTCCTACTGTACCCATAGGGGGATGGAAGTGACTTTGGGGAGGGGAGATTCGAAACTGACAATGGAGATGAAAGCATCAGTGACTCTCCTAGTCAGTGAGCAAGTCAGGGGAAAAGCAGAGGGATTCAAGGTCATATATATTTTGATAACAATAGCTTTTTATTTGTAAAAATAGATGCAAAAATAGTCTTGCAAAACCTTGTGTTCCAAACTTTTCTCCCTCCCTCTGCCCTCCTCTAGATGGCAAGTAATCCAATATAGCTTAAACAAGCAATTCCTCTAAACACATTTCCACATTTATCATGCTTGCAGAAGAAAAATCAGATCGGAAAGGGAAAAAAACGAGAAAGAAAAACAAACAACAAAAAAGGTGAAAAGACTATGTTGTGATCCACATTCAGTCTCCATAGTCTTCTCTCTGGGTGAGCTAGCTCTTTCCATCACAAATCTACTGGAACTGCCGGGTCAGATTTGTTTAAAAATATTTTTATTATTTTATTCACTATTTCCCAATTACATAAATTTACCATTTTTTAAAATTTTGAGTTTCAAATCATCCCCCTCCCTCCTATTGAAAAGACATCAAGACCATATTTTAAAGCACTTTGTTAATGTTATTTCCTCTGTTTTTCTCCATTTATCTAGACTTTTGCTGGCCCTGAATACAACCCTCCGTTTTAATAGATTTGCAGTCAAGCAAGAGATATCGACACAATGGCTGTGTCAGAGAACGTATGGCTCATTCTGCATCCATAGTCCACCACCTCTCTTTCAGGAACCTGGCCACATGTTTGACAGTCAGTCCCCAACAAAGCCTGACATGGAAAAGAGGCCTCTGGGTGGAAACAATTTGCAGAGAACTGAAGGAAGCAGATCCAGTGGGAAATCAAAGAAATGCAATTTTCTATCCTCTTGGGCGGCCGGGCCCTGAAAGCTAAGGAAGGAAGGAAGGAAGGCTGCCCAGGGGAACAGGTGTACATGGAACAGTAGAGATGCAGAGCAGAGATCCAGAGGCTGGTGTCTAAGCATTCTAGTAACACACAAAGGCCCCAAAGTCAAAGGCCTTTGGCCAGTGGGTGAAATCAGGTCAGGTTTGGCTCTGGAGCCCCCTCTTCCCTGTGACAGCCCTTCCTCCCCCTCCCCAAAAGACCTTCTCTCATAACAGCTGGCTTTGCTATAGAAAATCCAAAAAGAACAGTTCTAATTATTATTATTATTATTATTATTATTATTATTATTCCCATTTCACAGACAAGTCATTGAAGGCTGCGGGAGATGAAATAATTTATGCTGAGTCTCAGAATTCAGGGCTCACCAGACTCCAATTTTTTTTATTAAAGCTTTTTATTTGCAAAACATATGCATGGGTAATTTTTCAACATTGACCCTTGCAAAGCTTTCTGTTCCAAATTTTCCCTCCTACCCTCCATCCCCTCCCCTAGATGGCAGCAAGTCTAATACATGTTAATTATGTTAAAATATTTGACAGATTGAATATGTATATATATATGTATTTATAGTTATCTTGCTGTACAGGGAAGAGAAAAAATAAAAATAAAAAATCTGAGAAGAAAAATATAATATAAGCAAACATCAATAGAGAGTGTGAAATTGCTATGCTGTCATCCACACCCAGACTCCATAGGCCTCTCCCTGGGTGCACATGGCTCTCCTCATCACTACAAAAAGGGCTGCCACAAACATTTCTGCACATGTGGGGCCCTTTCCCTCCTTTAAGATCTCTTTGGGATATAGGCCCAGTAGAAACACTGCTGGGTCAAAGGGGATGCATATTTTGATAGCTTTCTGAGCATAGTTCCAAATTGCTCTCCAGAATGGTTGGATCCGTTCACAGTTCCACCAACAATGTATCAGTGTCCCAGTTTTCCCACATCCCCTCCAACATTCATCGTTATCTTTTCCTGTCATTTTAGCCAATCTGACAGGTGTGTAATGGTACCTCAGAGTTGTCTTAATTTGCATTTCTCTGATCAATAGTGATTTGGAGCACCTTTTCATATGACTAGAAATGGTTTTAATTTCATCATCTGAAAAGTCAGACTCCAATATTCTTAATGGGGTCATAGGTTTAGAGCTGAAGGGACCTCAGACTTTTTTATATCACAGAGAAGAAACTGAGGTTCCACTGAACCACACTGCCTCTCCCCTCCTATGGTCATTTTGGGTCCCAAGTCTCTAGGGACTTACTTTTGATGTATGTAAATATAAAGGTGGAGGGCAACAAGGGGGAGAGACTGGCCAAGGAGAACTATGTCTGGCCACTGGTAACAGTCCCTGGCTACAGAAACTAAGCTCCCTGAATTACCTGCTGATAAGCACTGGTACCGCCCATAAGGCGGCACCTCTTCAGAAGTATTTAGAACAGAAAGTTAGAACCCCAGGGCAGCATGATGGTGTAAGGGACTGTGGGACCAGACCCTGTATGTCCTCCGTTCGAATCTTGCCTCAGGTACTTGGTAGCTTCTTAAGCCTCAGGTTTCCCTCCTATAAAATGGGAATAATAATAGCAGCTCCCTCACAGGTTTAGCATGAAGATGAAAAGAGAAGATGCTTGTAAAGTGCTTTATAAACCTTGAAATGTCATACAAATGTCAATCAGTGCCAGCCCCCTCAACTCTAGATGAGAATACTGAGGGAAAGTGATTTGCTCAAAGTCATACAGCTGAACTAACTCTTGTCGGGTGCTGAGTCCCTTTCAGGATTTCACCAGCCAGCTAAGGGTGTTCCCCCACCCAAGGGAGGCTCCCTTCCTACTGGGTAATTGGGAGTTCCACTGAGGAACTTGTCTTTCATAGACTCTCCCACTCTATTTCATATTTACCATTCCCAGTGTCTATTATATCCCTTTATTTTGTCTATTCCCTAGTAATAATAGGAAAAGCCATAGGGGACAGCTAGATGGTGCAGTAGATAGAGCACCAGCCCTGAGGTCAGGAGGACCTGAGTTCAAATCTGATCTCAGACACTTAATATTCCCTAGCTGTGTGACCCTGGGCAAGTCACTTAACCCTGATTGCCTCACCACAAAAAAAATGATAATAATAATTAAAAATAAAAGCCATACCACTAGTTACAGGAGTCAGAATTAGTATTCAGGGGCTCTGCCTTCCCAGGCTAGGACTCTGTGTGTGTGTGTGTGTGTTTGTGTGTCTCTCTCTCTGTGTCTCTGTTTCTCTCTCTCTGTGTCTCCTCTATCTTTCTGTTTGTCTCTCTTCTTCTTCCTCCTCCTCTTCCTTCTTATTCTTTTTCTCTCTCTTAGTTATATCCTTATTATTCCTCCCCAGGGGCTGTTTAATCCAAATCCTTTTCTTAATCCAAAGGAATCCAAAGAAATAGAAGAGATCCCAGGCAATCGATCAGGCATGCATTTATTAAGTACCTACTGTGTGCCAGGCACCGTACTAGTCATCTGGGATTAAGGGGGATTCATAGTGAAGTGAAAAGAGCTCTATTTCCCGGAGTCAGAAAAGTCAAATCTCCTCTCTGATGCTTATTGCCTTTGTGACCAATGGCAAGTCAATTCATTCTCTGGATCTCAGTTTCCTCATCTGTAAAATGAGAGATAGCTTCTGAAACACTTTCCAGCTGAGGAGCAGTTCTCCTATGTGCTTGAAATAGGAAAGTCCCAGCTCCCGCAGACTGTCTATCACTGAGTAGAAAGGGCAGGACAGGAGGGAGAAGCTTCTTGGTTCTTCCCAGTACTCTTCGAACCTCTGCCCTTGTGAACGACAGCTTCCATCCTGACTCTAGATGCTGAGGGACTTTGTCTTTCAGGTGAGCAAAGCCAGCTGGGGACTGGCAGGAGTAGGGGGTGGAGAGGGACGACAGATGGGGAGATAAGCAATGGGAAGAGAGAAAGAGCTGGTCATTTAAAGGAGGTTCTGGGAAATGTGCACATCCCAGAATGATGGAAACAGCTGTCTGGGATGGAACTGGAGAGGGCACCCGTAGAGTCCCCGACTTAGAGCCCCATTGGACCTTAGAGTCCATTTTAGAGATGAAGAAGCTGAGGTGGAAAGAGGTACCAAGCTGAGGGCAGGGCTTCCTGACTCCAAGGGCACCTGGGTCTCGGGTTCCCCGCCCAGTGCCCCCATTGAGGAACAAGACCCCAGGGTTCCAGTTTGGTCTGCTCTCTTCCCATCCTGACATTTTGTGAGATGCAATCTGAAAAGTGCCCTGAGCTCTTTGGGGGGGGGGAGCCAGTAAGCACCCCGACCCTGAGTGGGCCAATTCTGGTCCCTTCCTGACTGTCTGGCAGGTGACCTCTCAATCCAGCCTCAGAATATTTTGAAGAGCTCCCAAGTCCATACAGAAACTCTCAATTTACCAACCAGGGAGGGGAGAGAGCATCCGAGAGACCCGGAAAATGAATTCTCTTTGTGGCTGAATCCCAGCATCTTGGGCTGACTTAGAATCTCCAATTAACGCCTTTCCTACCAGATGGAGGCTGAGCTTCAGCCCAGATCCTAAACGGGGCCGAAAAGGTTGGGAGAAAACTCCCTTCTCCTTTAATTAAATGAGAGGCTGTGATATCTGTTTCAGCCTTTGAAAACTGATACCCAGGGAAGGCCCCGTTCCCCAGGCAGAGGGAGAGATGTACAGAATTCCTATTTTGCCTTGCTTTTTCTCCCCCCTGTGTAATCTAATAAGGTGACTGAAGCTGATTGGAGAGGAATGGGCTGCATGGATGCCCTGGGCAGCCTCTACCTGTGTCCCTGGGCTGCCAGGGTTAGGAGGGGAGGGCAGAAGATCTTAGATCTCCAGAAAAAGGGGAAGGTGGACTGCACAGGCCAGCCTTAGACATAGGATTAACTCCAATCGCCTCAGCGCAAAAAATAAATAATAATAATCAAAAATAAAATAAAATAAAAGCCGTAAAGCTAGAGGAGTCAGGACTAGTGTTCAGGGGCTCTGCCTCTCCAGACTAGGACTGTGTGTGTGTGTGTGTGTGTGTGTGTGTGTGTGTGTGTGTGTGTGTCTCTCTTTCTCTCTCTTTTTTTCTCTCTCTCTCTCTCTCTTCTCTCGCTCTCTCTCTCTTCTCTCTCTCTTTTCTCTCTCTCTCTTTCTCTCTCTCTTCTCTCGCTCTCTCTCTCTTCTCTCTCTCTCTCTTCTCTCTCTCTCTCTCTCTCTCTCTCTCTCTCTCTCTCTCTCTCTCT
>JAJPUD010006842.1:38321-72526 GCA_023553655.1 Myrmecobius fasciatus | reverse complement strand
TCTCTCTCTCTCTCTCTCTCTCTCTCTCTCTCTCTCTCTCTCTCTCTTTCTCTGTCTCCTCTATCTTTGTTTGTTCATAATCCTGTCTATGGCAGGATTATAAACATGGGACTTAATGAATGACCCCAAGTCTAGCACTCTATTCCCTCTGCCACCCAGATACCTGAATGGAGAAACTGAGGTCCAGGGAGACAAGCCCTGGGGCACCTGAGTCTCAGGCTCCAAAGTCTGGAAGCCCTTTATTTGACTGATGAGGACATTCTGGTCCAAGGGAGCTACATCCCTTGGCCAAGGTTACGCAGGCACTAAGCAGGATGGAGCTTTTTCAGTCTCTGCTCTCTCTGTTTTATTAAGAAGAAGGAACTCTCCCATATTTGGTTAAAGCCCCCCAAGCAGACACCCTTCAGCAAATCTCAGGTGCATAAATCTGCCACCCTCCACCCCCTGGTTCTGGATGTCAGCCATTGAGCCCCGCTCCACGTATGAGTATAGGAATTCTGGGAAGGCTAGGGTGGGTGCAGCTCCACAAAGCTCGGGGCTCCTGGAGCTCCTTCTGCCCCCTTGCTCCCCGATACGTCCAAGTGTCTCCCTCAGTGTATCTGGCTGGCTACCCCTCTCTTTGCTGTATTTGGGACCGAAGGAGCAAAGTTTGGATTCTGTTTTGTGTCTTTGCCTAGATGACTTTGAACAAGTCATATGTCTGGAGGTCTCCTCCAGAATGACGGGGTCCTATTAGGTGTCCTCTAAGACTTCTGACAGTCCAGTAACCTCATCTATAAAAGGAGGGGGCTGGACTCAGAGGTCCCTTCTCCCTCTGGGGTCACGATCTCTGATCTCTGGGCTCCTGCCTGAGTGAGCCTTAAACCAGCTCTGGGAGGGCACCCTGTGTGAGCGGGAGTGTGTGTGTGTAAATGAATGTTGGGGTGCCAGGGAATGCAGAAGAATGCCTTTTGTGGCCTGGCTTTGAGCAGTCATCATCATCATCACTGACATTTTATAAGGCACCGGAAGTTTACAAAGTGCTTAGGAGGGATGTCACGGTATATAGGAGGTGCATAATTAAGGCTTGTTGTGATTGATTGTCTGCAAGCAACCCCTCTAAGGAGTAGTCTTTGGTGCTGCCAGAAACAGAGCTGACCCAGGATCCTGGTACTTATCTCTTCTGGTCACAGTCATAATGCTTCATTCATTGGTTCCCATGTGTTTATTAAGGCTACAGGGCAACTAGGTGGTGCAGTGGAGAGAGCCCTAGCCCTGAGTTCAAATTTGGCTTCAGACACTTAATATTGCCTAACTGTGTGACCTTGGGCAAGTCACTTAACCCCAATTGCCTCAGGGGAAAAAAGACTATTATGTACCAGAAACTGTCTTAAGTATTGGGGATACAAAGAGGAGAATAAGCAATTATAAAATACCTGCCAAGTGCTTTACAAATTTTATCTCATTTGATTTTTACAATAACCCTGGGAGATAAGTGCTATTATTATCCCCATTTTACAGAGAAGAAAACCGAGGCAGAGAGGTTAGGTGACTTGCCCAGGGTTGCACAGCTACTAAGAGTCTGAGGCTGTATTTGAACTCAGATCTTCCTCACTCTGTGCCCAGTGCTCTATATATTGTGCCACCAGATACCTCCAAAACAAAAATGAGACAATGCTGCACTCAGGGAACTCATATTTCTTTGAAGGTAGTACATAAGTACTTAGAAAACATATATGAAAAATAAGTCAAAAGAAATGTTTTGGGGGCAGAGGAGGTAGCAGGGAAGGCTTCCTGTAGGAGGTGGCATGGTAGCTAAGCCTTGAAAGATATTAGGACTTAGACCTGAAAGGGACCTCTGGCTCATCCACTTCTACCTCCTCAGTTTACAGATGAGGAAACTGAGGCAGGTCATTGGAGCATGGGATTTAGATGGAGAACTCCACTCATTTCCACAGCATTAAGTTATGGTGTGGCCAATCCAGACCTTTTCCCATTAGATTATAAATTAAATAGGAAAGGGACCCATCACCACTGCCCGGCAAATGCCCGCTCCTTGGGCTCCCCGCCTTCCTCATCAACTCTATCTGTATTCATAGAGTTTGGTACATAGTAGGTGCTTAATAAGTGCTGGTGGATTATGAACTGGTTGATTGAGGACCAACTATGGAATCAGAAGTTTTAGGTTCCAGTCTTGCCTCTGCCTGACCACAGGCAAGTCCCTTAACCTGCCCCCCAAAGTCTTCTAAGAGCACAGAGACATGACGCAGATGAAGCACCGCTCCCTATCAGCGGAGAGAGTTTTCACACTGGAGGTCCACCGAACAGCGGGCTCGCTCATTCAGACCAAGTTGTACAAGATCGCCGTCCTCCACGTGGGAAGGACTTCAGAGAGTGTCCGAGCCCAAGCCCTTCTTTAAGGGGATGCAGGCTGAGTCACCACCTGGCGCTGAGATTCTCGATGCTGATGAAGGAAAGGGACCCTCACCATTGCACGGCAAATGCCCACTCCTTGGGCTCCCCCTCTTCCTCCTTTTCTGCTCACTCTTCTTGGCTGGGTCCTGCCCCGTTGTTACTTCTGTCTCCTTTGGGGTTCACTCATTTGAATGTGAGTGTGCACGTGCATGAGTGTGTGTGTGAATATGTGTGTGTGTGATTTGTATGTATATGAGTATGAAAATGTATGGTTGTGTGTGAGTGTGTGTGTGTGTGTGACTGAGTGTGTGTGTGTGACTGTGTGACTGAGCGTGTGTGTGTGTGTATGTGTGTGTGTGTGTATATATGGGTATGTGAGTGTGCATGTGAGTGGGTGTGGGTGTGTGAGTATGTGTAGGGGCTAACCTGAACTCTCCAGTCATGTGACTCTGAACAAGTCACATAACCTCAAAATATTTTTAATTAAAGCTTTTTCTTTTCAAAACACATGCACTGATAATTTTTCAACACCGACCCTTACAAAACCTTATGCTTCAAAATTTCCCCTCCCTTCCCCCCTTCCCTAGATGGTAAGCAATCCAATATATGTTAGACATGTTAAAATATATATTAAATCCAATATGTGTAAACACATTTCTACAATTCTCTTGCTGCACAAGAAAGATCAGATCAAAAAGGAAAGAAAATGAGAAAGAAAACAAAATGCAAACGAACAACAACAAAAAGAGGGAGAAAGTTACCTCATGATCCACACTCGGATCCCTCAGGTCTCTCCCTGAGTGTAGATGGTTCTCTTCATCACTGAACAATAGGAACTGGTTTGAAACATTTCATTGTTGAAGAGAGCCACGTCCATCAGAATTGATCGTCATATAGTCTTGTTGTTGCCGTGTACAATGATCTCCTGGTTCTGCTCGTTTCCCTCAGCATCAGTTCATGCAAGTCTCTCCAGCCTCTCTGAAATCATCCTGCTGGTTGTCTCTTACAGAGCAATAATATTCCCTAACATTCATATACCATAATTTATTCAGCCACTCTCCAATTGATGGGCATCCCTTCAGTTTCCAGTTTCTAGCCACTACAAAAAGGGCTGCCACAAACATTCTTGCACATGTGGGGCCCTTTCCTTCCTCTAAGATCTCTTTGGGATATAGGCCCAGTAGAAATACTGCTGGGCCAAAGGGGATGCACAGTTTGATAGCACTTTGAGCATATTAACCTCAAAATATTAATGGAATGGAAACGATCCAGAGTGATGCAGTGGTAAGTGGGCTGGCCCTGAAGACATAACCCGCCGGGGTGACCTTGGGCAAATAAATCAGCCTCCCTGCCTCCTAGTTCATCAGGCTTGACTAGATGTCCTCTGAGGTCACTTCCAGGTTGAGAGTCATGATCCTAGAGCTCCCCCATTTACATTTTCACTTCAATTAAATTCAACAAACCTTTATTAAATGCTTACTGCATGCCAGCCACTGTGCTAAGCCTTGAATGTACAGTCATAGCTCTGGGTGTATCTTTTTAGACACTCCCTGTGTACTTCTCCATTCACCTGTAGGGGGAGAGGTAAGACCAGTTGGCTGCAAAATTAACAACTGACACAGTAAAAAAGAAAAAAAAAAAAGAAAGAAAAAGGAAAAAAAAAAGTATTATTTCCAAATGGTATTCCTCCCCCCCCCCCTTTTTTTTTTCCATTTTCAAAACCCTGGCTACTTCCCTCTCAACCCCTTTGTGCTGCCTAGTAATTCAAGAGTGGTTAAACACACACACACACACACACACACACACACACACCACATTTTGTCTCTTCTTGGAAAGATTGTCTGTCTACTTATTTTTATTTTTCCGATTCAAAAAATGACTGATGCATTTTCCTTTCCATCTAGCAAATAGAAGGGAGGGGAAGCTGAGCCAGAGGGAAAGGCCAGTCAGTGGTCAGCTACCTCCTGAAGATTTATGGCACTCTAAGCTGAGTCTGGAAAGCTGGACTGCTCTTTTCTATCAAAGATTTAGTTCTGGAGTTTCAGGGAAACATAAAGAGGCTCAAAGACACTGCCTTTAATTTGAGTCATTTGGGTGGGGCTGTTGTTTTCTCTCTCTCTTCGAGTTATCTGCTCATTTCCTTCTTTTCAGCCCAAATGGATAATCAATGAGCAGGGAAAACAAGGCAGATGACAGGAGTGACAGTCCTTTCGGAGCAGCCGGTGGACAAGAAAAAGCAAAACGTCATTGTCTCCCAGGGCTTTCTGAATCTCAGCCTTTCCCCTTCTCTCCCCCTCATTGGCTTTGGGGCTTTAATTTAGAATCAGCTGATCACTAAGACTGCCAGGGAGAGGGTATCAGCCACAGAAGACACTCCAACAACAATAAAGCAGCCCTGCAAATTAGCACAGGCCCACAGGCCCTGTCCTAAATTCTCTGGGCAAGTGAGAAATTGATCAAGAATGGAAAACAAGTCCTTTGTTCTATCATCTCCTCTGCAAGGGCTTTTCTGAAGCTTCTCCTTCTCCCCTTTCGCACACTCCCTGGCCCTCAAGGTGGTAGGTATGTTTGTGTATTTTGTACCCACTTGCCAATCTACCATGTTTCCTCCCAGTCGATTGGAAGCCCCTTGAAAAGACAAGCTGCTAGTTTGTTGTTATTTCCTGTGTCAGGGTTTGGCGAAATCTCTAGGTGCTTAAATGTTTCTCAATGGAGACTAGGTTTTCTTCAAGCTAAGAGAGAATATAAACAACGAAAAGGCAGCCAGGCAACTGCTCACCCATCTCCTTAGTTTATGTGATATAGAATACCATGTGTGACCTGAAATACAACAACAAACAAGCCTAGCTGATTTAAGTGGTTGTTTGAGTGACAAGACCAAATGAAACGTCTGTTTTACCTTTGTGGAGACAACCTTTCCTCTCCAACCAACCTTTTGGGCGTTGTCAAATGCGATGATTTTATTCCACGAGAGGGAGTGAGATTTGTTGGATACACTGCTGAATTTGCAGATAGAAAGGATTTGGATTCTACTTCTTAGGTTCACTAACTGGGACTATGAACAAGTGATTGAAGTTCTCTGGGTGTGAGGGAGAAGAGACGATGGCTTTCAAGACCTCTTCCAGCTCTGATCTGTGATCCATCCCTTCCCTGTCCCCATCTACTTCCCCATCAGCACCCAAAGTCCTTCCTATCGGAACTTTAAAAATCAAAGTGAATTTTGATTTCACTTCCTTTCTAGTAGTAGTTCTTGAGCTTCCTGGAGACATCTTAGGATGTTGCAAAAGTAGGCGTGGAGCCCACTGGCAGAGTCATACCTTGTGGCCATCAGCAGTGGCCGCCCAGTGACCCAGGTAACTGTGAGAAGAGTGGGTGAATGGCCTGAGCTCCTGCTGAGTTTGCGCAGGAGGGCTCATCAAATACAGGTAGGAGCCCTTCCCTGAAGGTCTTGGGTGCCTCGAGGAAGCACATGGTCCTCAAAGTTCCCCTGCTCGGGAAGTGCACAAGCCCTTGCCAAGTCAGAAAGAATCAGTCAATAAAAAGTAAACTAAGGATGAACAAGTCCTCAATCAATTTGAAAGGGTCCTAGGAGTATTGAGTTAATTAATGAAAACAGATGAAAAACAGGAAATAACTTGTGACTGGCTGAAAAACTCAGCTACGCCTCTCTAGGCCTCCATGTAACACAGCAAACCAGTCTGGATTTGTTCCTTCCAAAAATAAACCAGGCCAGGAGTGGCTGAATCGAATTCTGAGAAGGAATTGCCCTAGGAGGGGGAAGAAAGAGGAGAGTATTTTTTCTCTTTCTCTGTCTCTGTGTGTGTCTCTGTTTTTATCTCTGTCTATCTCCATCTCTGTCTCTCCTCCCTCTCCCAAATGACCAGATGACAAAGGTTGGAATTTCCTATCAGTGTCATCATTAGCAGCGTCTGTCAGAGGGTAGGGGTGACCCCCGAGCATCTGTGATTGACAACAGAATCTGCATCAAGAGCTGAGAGACACACTGAAAATAAAATCCACAATGGAGGAAAAGCAGCTTGGAACCGTGTAAGGGCACAGACCCTCAGAACACGGCAGGAAGCCGTATTTTATGAGGACTCCACAAAGGGAGAAAAGCAAGATCTGCAAGTTAACCCTCTGGCCACAAGTGGCCAGTAAGTTTAAACTTACCCTACTTTAGGTTAGGGGGTTAGGAGATGTTGCCTTAATAACTGTTCTTGCTGCACCTGTTTAGTAAATACTTCTTTTAAAAGCTATAATCACTGGGCTGATAATCATTGGGGAATACATCGGTAGGGGCTCACAAGTGATGGTATTAGAAACTGCAGTGACTGCTAGGATTATCCTTCTAACCTCGGGGGAATAGGTGTTCACTACCTTCTGGGGACCTGGGGAAGTTAGGGAAATAGCCTAGAAAGGCTTCTACACTGAATGCATTGAATTAAATTGGACTAAAGACCCTGGAAGTCTCTTCCCACTCTGACATTCTGTGCTTTTGTTATGGCCGGGCACCTCCATCGATGGAGTGTCTCCAATGACAAATCCATAAGTGCTCAGAGGACAGAATGGATAAAGTCCAGGCCAGGTATCAGGGACTTGAAGTTCAAATCCGGCCTCAGACACTTATTAGCTGTGGGATCCTGGCCATATCACTTAACCTCAGTTTCCTCATCTGTAAAGTGAGGGATAATAATAGCCCCTCCCTCCCAGGGTTATTGTGAGGATCAAGTGAGAAGATAATAACTGTAAAGTAGTTAACCCAGAGTCTGGCACATAGTAAGTGCTATATAAATGTTAGTCATTTTTAAGCTCCTTTAAACTGTTAGAAATAAGTTATTTTTAGTTACGGTGAGCACCAGTATACTGTTTTGCTTTTCCTTTTTCTCGCTCTGTTCCACTTTTTTTTTTTCATCCACCTGGAGGATCTCTTATTTCCAAGGACTCCAAAGATTCCCTGGGCTGTTTCTGTGGGACAGCTTCTCTGAGCCCCTCCTCCGTATCCCCAGTAGAACGTAAGCTCCTTGAGGGTAAGAAGTGTTTCTCTCTTGTGTTTGTATCCTTAGTGCCTGGTACATCCTAGGCGCTTAATAATGTCTGGCAAGCCGTCATTTATCGAGTGCTTACTATGTGCACTCTGCTAAGTGTGAGGATGCCGAGGACTCAGAAACAGTGTCCCCGCCCTCCGGGAGCTTACGTTCTAATTGTGGAGACAACATGTAAAGCACTATCTTCAGCCAAGCTCCCCAGAGTTTAGCTGAAAAGTCGTATCCCAGGAGGAGCCTGGGGTCAAAATCCACTCCTAACATTGGTGTGACTTTGAGCGAGTCTTGGAACTTTCCATCTCCCAAATGAGGGGACTGCATTGGGCGGCTTCCAGTGAAAAATCAAGCCTCCCACTCCACTCTCTTCTGTCCTAAGAGGAGTTTGGGGGACACGGCTTCTGAGGTCCCTCCTGGCTCCGCTCTCTAGTCCCACGATCCCCGGATGATAAAATGCTGCTTAGAGTTTGGCGCCATGTTTCTCCCCATCCCGCGGGCCCTGCTTCCATCTTTCTGTGCCCCCCTTCTCTCCCTTTGAGTGCTCCTCACTGCCGGTGCCCAGGGCACATTGGAAAGAGAGCGGCTTCTAAATTAAGTGCTATCGAGATCGGCCTTCCTGAGCGGTCACAGGCCATCTCTTCTGACCCCTGGTCTTGGCAGGAACCTGCCCCGAAAGCTTTCGCCCTGCTATCCAATTACTCTCCCCTCCCGGAAGGAGAGGATGGGCTTGTCGCGCTGAAGAATCCAAGTGGGGAAAGTCAGCCCCTAACTCTTTCCGGGCTCCCTCATCCGAGCCAGCCTTTCTTTGACCAGAGAGGCTCTCGGCTGGGTCCGGACCAGAGAAAATATTATTTATCGTCATACGCCCCGCATGATTGTATGGGGCCTTTCTCTGAGAAGCCGGCGGGCTTCTGTCTCCTGGAAATGAGCCCCAGCTCCTTTTTTTCAGGCTGTCAGATTTCTCATTTCCTTTGTACTTGACTCTCTGAATGTTAGTTATTGTTAGTATGAATTGTTATTAGCAAAGCAGTAAACTCTGCTTTTGCCATGGACTGAACTGGCCTCAGACTTGACAGGAGGTTAAAGGGTGCCTTCCTGCCTCCTAAGGGCCGCCTTCCACGCAGAGCTCCTGAAGGAAAGCAGAGCGGCCTTCCCAAAGCCAGAGAAAAAGGACATCACGCTTCCCTTGGCTGTACCTGGATAGGTCTGACCGATTAGGCAGCTCTTCACCATCCCTGCCATCCTCAGATAGTGAGTGAGCTCTTTGAGTCCCCAGAACTTAGCACGGAACCTGGCGCTGAGCGGGTGCTTGTCAATTGATTCTGAATTGACACCTTTTTTCATGGATGGAGAGATCAGAGCCATGACTTAAAACTGGAAGGGATCGTTGATTTTATCGTCTACATTAATTCATCATTTTACGGATGAAGAAACTGAGGCACACGGAGAGGAAGTGATTTGCCCCAGCTCTCTTAGTAAGAGATGGAGGCGGTATTTGAATGATAGATTTAAAGCTGTAAAGCTCTCCCCCCAATGTCATCTAGTCCTACCCCCTCATTTTGTAGGGGAGGAAACTGAGGCCCAATGAGAGAAGGTCAATGGCTCGTTCCAGCCCCCACTGTTTGTAGAGACATATTTGAACTTGGGTGCCCAACTCTGAGTCCAACGCCCATTCTATGGCACTAACTTGATTGTTATTGTTCAGTCACGTGTGACTATGATTTATTTGGAGTTTTCTTGGCCAAGCTGCTGGAGGGGTTGGCCATTTCCTTCTTCGGCTCATTTTACAGATGAGGAAACTGAGGCAAACCAGGGTTAAGTGACTTGCCCAGGGTCACAGAGCTAGTAAGTGTGTGAGGTTCGATTTGAACTCAAGAAGATGACTCCGTATCTCGGCACTATGACACTATCTAGTGGTACATATGATAAACATAATGAAATAAATGTTGCTGTTATTTTTCAGTCTCTCTGAGTCTCCATGACCCCATTTGGGATTTTCTTGGTAAAGGTACTAGGCCGGCTTGCCATTTCCTCCTCCAGCTCATTTTACAGATGGGGAAACTGAGGAAACGGGATTAAGTGACTCGGCCAGACTCACCACACTGGGTAAAAGCTACGGTCCATGTCCCCAGCGAGCTTCCTGCTCAATAGCTCTTATCAGTGCTCCTAAGATGACCTCCCGTGTGGCTTTTTAGCGAATGCTGTCTTTCTATTATGACCAGGCTAATAAAACAACAGGAAACATGTTTATGAAGTCCGAAGCAGCTCGGGATTAGCCCCAGGAGCGGTGGGAGAGGCCGATGGCGAGGAGCTCGAACCCTGCACTGGAGCTTCTGGCCCCTGTGAACCTCCTCTGTCTACCTCCTGGCTCCCCCCAAGGCCCCAGTCCTCCCTCCAGCGGGTCTGCCTGTTGGGCCAAACAGCTAGGAAGGATGGACCCAAGACTCAGAAGTAGCCAGAGGGTGGAGCCCTCCCATAAATCTGCCGGGAAGTTCCTAATTGTCCAGTTTTCAAATTTAAGGGTAAGTAGGAGGGCCTTCCTTCCCAAATTGTCAAAGCCTATTACTTTGCTAAATCTCTGATGGCCTAAAAATGCCCGTTTTTCAGATGGGGAAGTGAAGGCAAGCCATCAGAATGACCGGGGCTGAAACCCCAGATCTCCTGAGCTTCCCCCAGTGCCAAGGTCTCTGTCTCTTCAAAGGGCAGGGCCCTTGTCTACTCTGGCCAGGCCCACGGTGGGGGCTCGGGCAGCCCTCTGATCACTGTTGTCATTTCTCTAAATTATTATTGTGCTTATTATAATAACTAGTGGGCAAAGTCTTGTGGGTGTCGGAGAGCAGATAATTACCAAGACCCCCAAATTAAGGCCGATCTTTGGGGACCCCGCCCCTCCCACTCAAGGAGCTGTTGCCTCCAGGGTGTCAGGAGACCAGAAAAGCCCAGTTAGAGGAGACAAGGGAGGAGAGGATGGCCGAGGCAGGCGGAGGAGGGAGACAAACCGGTTTCCCCAGGGGCCGAAGGAGCCGGACCTGGGAAATTCTGGGAGGGAGCCTGGCAAGTGTGAGAATCTGGACAAAGTGCAGTCGTGGGTGGGTTTGCAGCTGCTGGCGTGCACCAGCCGGGCAGAGCTGGGGGCCCGAACCCGGCCTGCCCTCAGCACTGGGGAGCGGGGGGTGCTAGAGTCGGGGTCCGCATCCTGGGAAAGGATCAGGAAGTCTTGAACATCCCTCCCTTCTCTAGCTCTGTGACCTCACGCTCTCGGTGTTCCCAAGACCCCCAGCAACATGGGACCAACCCGGCCCACTGACCCCCCCAGGGGATCGGGGATAAAAGGACGCTCTTCTTGGGCTTCAGTCCCCTGCTCTCCCCCCCAACCCCCCCGAAAAACGAGTGTATCTTGCTCTTTGCACCACTCCCTGCCTGCCGGGGTAGCAGAAGAGAGCCAGAATGGGGCTGCTTCAGAGGCTGAGGAAAGATAATAACAGCGGGCTGGTTTATTATTATTATTTATTATTATTATTATTATTGTCATCAGCATCATTTTGTCCTGTAAGCAACGGGCCTGGTGACTCATTGTCTGCAGCCCTCAGCCCTGCTCGCTGCCTCCCGGCTTGTCCCTGCCTGCCTGCCTGCCTGCCGGGAGATTCCTCAGCAGGAAGCAGCCAACACCCCCTTTCCCAGCTTCTGCTGGCAGTCCTGGGGCCTGGTTCTCAGGGGGGCTTGACTCTTGGGGGGCCCAGTTCTCAGGGGCCTGGCTCTTCGGGGGGCCTGGTTCTCAGGGGGCTTGGCTCTCAGGGGTCCCAGCACTTGGGGGGCCCAGCACTCAGGGAGCCTGGCTCTCAAGGGGCCCAGTTCTTGGGGGCCCAGTGCTTGGGGGTCCCAACTCTCAGGTGGCTGGCTCTCAGGGGCCCAGCTCTCAGGGGGCCCAGCTCTTGGAGGGCCTGGTGCTCAGGGGGCCTGGCTCTTGGGGGGCCCGGTTCTCAGGGGTCTGACTCTTGGGGGGCCTGGTGCTTGGGGGCCCAGCTCTCAGGGGGCCCAGCTCTTGGAGGGCCTGGTGCTCAGGGGGCCTGGCTCTTGGGGGGCCCGGTTCTCGGGAGTCTGGCTCTTGGGAGGCCCGGCGCTTGGGGGCCCAGCTCTCAGGGGGCCCAGCTCTCGGGGGGCCTGGTGCTCAGGGAGCCCGGACCCCAGCTCTCCAGGAGACAGCACTTGTACACCCACCTGTCCCGGGCAGGCCGAGTCTTCCCTGAAGCAGTGAGGGGCTGATGGCGGAGCGGGTGAGCAGCTAAAGGGCCGCCCTGGCTAACTCATCTGCCCCACTCATTTTAGCTTGTCCTGTTCCTTTTTCTAACATGGGACTATTGAAACGACTGACTTCCTCTTGGTTAAGCTGGGCAATCTGTAGTTTTGAAGCTGTTCCTCCATCTCACTCAGATTATCCAATTTATTGCCACATAGTTGTGACCCAGCCGTCTTACAAAGGAGGGGCTTGAGTTGTGCTGGAAGGGACGTCCGCGGGCCCTCCAGCCAACCCCTCAGTTTCCAGAGAAGGAGACCCCGACCTGGCTCGGGTTAGATAATCTGCCCCAGGTCACCCCGCTGGAAAACTTAAAGGTGACAGGCCATGGGATCCAGAGCTGGGAGGGCCCACTGAGGCCATCTTGGCCCATCCCCCCATTTGGGAGAGAGGAGGACATGGATGGAAAGAAGAGGGGGCTCCCTCCTGCTCCAGGCCTTCAGTCAGAGGCTCACACACTGCCCAGCGCACTCGTGGTCAAATAAGGGCTGGAAAGGCTGCAGGCGTAAGGTCCGGTGTCAAGAAGCCATGGGTTCGAATCCTACCTTAGACGATTCCAGACTGGGAGACTAAGGGAGTCACTGAATCTCTCTGGGCCTCAGCTCCTAATTGGGAAAGTTGTGAGGAAGACACTTGGCAGATAATTGGAGCTCACGCTTCAGTTCCTTGGGGGAGAGCTGGCTCTCTTTGAGGGGCAGGAATCTAAGCCACATAAGCCCCCCAATAGCAATAAGGCCTGTGTGAGAAGCAGGAGCTCCATCTGCGGCCTGTTTTCTGTGTTTGATCTGGATGGTGACCCATGGATACGTGTTTTCATTGTCCCCATTTCCCAGATTAGGCAAGTGAGGCACGGTGATGTCCTCGGGATCACACAGCAAGACAGTGGCGGCAGGGAGACATCCAGCAAGCAGACCCTGACCTCCTGGAACTCTTCCAGCGGGCCCCTAAGATGCTGAGGACCCTCCAGCAGGCAGGCCCTGGGAGGGGACGAGCTGAGAGCATTCCCTGGTGACCCCTTTCCCATGCCCGTGTCCAGGGGGTCAGCACCCAGGCCGAGGGACGGCGCCTCTGGAGGCCTGGACCACGGCATGGCCGTGGGCTGGTGAGAGCTTCCCATGTGAGAGTCTTCAGGCCAGACCCCAGGTCTACCAGCCCCTTGCAGGCTGGCTCTGGCTGTGGGGCCCTTCTGCCAGGCAACGATGTGGGCACAGCAGCCCCATGTCCCGTACCCAGGGGCCTGCGGGCACTCTTCTATAAATACGAACCCAACAAGAATGACTCACTCTCACACACACTCGCCCCCCTGCCCGGGGCTTCCCTGCCAGGACAGAGCTAATCATGCCTGGTGTCTGGGCAGGGACGTGGGGAAGAATCCGGAGGTGGCCGGCGGCCTGTGAGACTCGGTCTTCAGGGCTGCAAAGTGGGCACAGCCCTTACTTTGTCGGGGTCCCTCCGCCAATGAGACTTCATCCTTGCCAGGCGGGCAAGGCCCGGGCTTGACGTTCCTCGTTTCTGGCTGACAGAGCTGACTGGAAAGAGACCAGAAGCTGGTTTCCACTCTCTGGGACTGACTAAGGAATTATTCTAGAGCCTCAATTTTCCGCAAACCTCTGGGCCGGTGCCTGGGGGACGAGAGGCAAGGGGAGGGATCGGAGACGGGGGGGGAACGACTGAAGTCTGGCTTCTCCCAAGCCTGTGCTGGGAATCCCAGTCTTGGGGACACTGGATGCAGTGCCCAGCCCTGTGGTGGGTGCCAGAGATATGGAGGAAAAAATCACAATGTCTCCCCCCTCCGAAGGCTCCTGGAGGGCCCAAAACGGGCCCAAATAAGCCCAGAGCCAGGAGCAGCTGGGAGGCAGGGGCGCCCCTCCGGGGGCTTCACCCCTGCACAACCCCCCAGGAATAGGAGGATGAACTGGGCCAGCCGGAGCGGTCCTAGCCCTCGGGCAATCTGGAGCTATCAGACTGTGCAGCTTGTATCCCAGCTGAAGAGACCCCAAAGGAGGGAAAGGGACCCACGGGCCAGACATGGTTTGGCGGCTCCTTCGGTAGCAGCAAAGAACTGGACACTGAGCGGACGCCCCTCAGCTGGGGAAGGGCTGACTGAGGGATGGCACGGTATGGAATATTCTCGTTCGATAAGACATGAGGAGCAGGAGGATGCTAGAAACGCCTGCAAAGACTTGCACGGGCTGATGCTGAGGAGAACCTTGTACCCGGCAACAGCAAGATTATGCAGTGATCCACCGTGATGGGCGAGATCGTCCTAATGGACTTGGGATGGACGGAGCCGTCTGCATCTGGAGAAAGAACTGAGGAGGCTGAATGTGGATGGAGGCAGAGAATTTTCACCTTTGTTGTTGTTTGTTTTAATTTCTTGTGTTATTTTTCCCTTTGCATCTGATTTTTCTCCCGTAGCCTGACAAATATGGAAATGTGTTGGTACATGTTTAATCTCTATCAGATTGTTTGCTACCTTGGGGAGGGCAGAGATGACGGAGGGAGGGAGAAAAATGTGGAACACAGTCTTGCAAAAATGAATCTTGAGAACTATCTTTATGTGTCCTTGGAAAAACAAAACAAAATAAAATACTTTTAAGAAAAGAAAAGGAAAAAAGGCCTCCTGGGAGGTGGCCCCTGAGCTTGTCTCAGAGGAAGCCAGATTTTCCAAGGCATATTTCCTTTGCCTGTGCTCTCCTTGGTCTCTTTGCGCTTCCTCTAACCTTCTGCTGTGAATGAATAATAGTGGATAATATTATTATTATTATTACACGGTGCTCCCAGCTGGCCCGAGGACTATCCACACATTATCCTCATTTAAGTGTAACAGTATTATTATTCTCAATTTGCAAACAAGGAAGCCAGAAGCAAATGGGATGTGGTACAAAGAGGGCTGGTCTTGGAGCCAGCAGAGATCTGGGTTCCAGTTTTGCTGTGACACTGCTGGGAAGGTGTCTGGGTCTCAGTTTTCTTCTCTGAAAAATGGGTGGAATAAAGTCTCTCTCCTGACTGAAGTGTGGGGCGTAAGGCAGATCATGAACATTAAGCATTTAGCAGATTTTGAAGGAATAGAAAGTCACCGTGGCTCAAACCTGGGACTGCTCCTTGCCCGGCCCGACCGTGTCTCCTGGGTTCTGGGCTGGATGCCCAGTCCAGCTTTTCTCAGGCAGCAGATCTCTGGGCTAGGTTGGGGAGTGCTCCACTTTGGTCGCGAAAGGGCCCGAGCCCAAGATTCTGGGGCGGTGCTCCCAGCCCCCCCCCCAGCTGCCTTTTCCTGAGAAGGCCCGATTCCTTGGGCCGGGGGCTGGCATCCGCCCATTTCCAGCTTGCAATTAATTTTGCATAAAATAAACGGAGTGAGCAGAGACCCCGGAGCGGGAATCTATCTGGCTCTGAAACACCCGGACACTGACAGCCATTTCCTATGAGCTCTGGGAGGCCGGCCGCCCAGCTCGGCTGCCTTTTGCTCAAGAGCCACGATTCCCTGCAGCAGAGACAGCTCATTCGTTAGTTATTCCCAGAGTCGAGGCCCCCGAAGCCTGCCCCACTGACCAGCTCCCCAGCCAGGCCACGCGGGGACACCACGCGGGGATAACGGCAATGGCCTAGGCTGAGGAGACCGTGGCCCGAGCGGGCCGCCACCACCTGTGTCTGTCGGGGCCTCCGGGGAGGAAGCAACGGTCTCTGCACGTCCAGGAGGCAGAAGCCCCCACACAAACCCCCAGGAATATGAGGGTGAATTGGAGCGGCTCCATTGTCTGGCCTGGGGCCCGAGCTGTGAGCTGGAGCTGGAAGCTGAAGACTCTTGTGTACCAGGAACCAAAGCTTCTCCTCCCACTTGCCAGAATCACAGATTTAAATGGAGGCTTAAAAACCTTCTGGATCAAAGCCCTCCTTCGCAGAAAAGGAGATCAAGGTCACCCTGGACCTGCTCAAGGTCACCCCGACCTGCTCAAGGTCACATGGGTAGTGCATCACAGGTGGGGTCTGAACCCTAAACCCAGGGGTCTTGTGGTGTGGCATTTAGGGTCGGGGCCTTGGGGGCCGTGGCAGCTGCGGTTTTAGAACTGATGGAAGAAAAACCTTCCTAACAGGGAGAGGGTGGAAATCTGGAGGACTGGAGGAAAGAGGCTGGGGGTGGGAGCTCAACGTAAAGGACGCTCGGGCGCAGCGGATGGAACATGGGGTCTGCAGCCAGGAAGGCCTGAGTCCAAATGGGGCCTCAGATACTTGCTGCCTGTGGGAGCTTAGGCAAGTCACTCAACCCTGTTTGCCTCAGTTTCCTTATCTGTCAAATCAGCTGGAGAAGGAAATGGCAAAGTAATCCGGCATCTTGGGGCCACAAGAAGTCGGCCGTGACTGAAATGACGGTGCGACAACTGGAGACCTTACATGCATTTCCTCTGGGGGTTGAGGGACTTGTGTTAAGTGGGGGGAGAAGGCGGACCCCCCAGGGAAGGGAGAGTTTGCTTGTTCATCCCCTCCTGGGAAGCCTTTGTGCTTGTATCACAGGATGGGCAAACAAGGGCTGACCCGTACTCCGTAGACGTTTGTTAGCGCGAGTGCTTGCATGGGAACCAAGGGCCCAGTTTCTCGAGTGACCTGGACGTGAACTTCATCCCGATATTCCCAGGGAAATCCCAGGTGAGACCAAAATAGTTCAAAGCGACAAGCTTTTTGAAGGCCCCAGATTAGATCTGGCTCACGTAATCACACGGCGTGGGCTTCTGACTCGCAGGGAGATAAATGCGAGGGCCCCTTGACAGAGAGAGTTGTCCCAGAGGAGGGGGAGATGCTGGGAGAGATAGTGGTTTTCCCCTGCCAGCGGCAGCCAGGCCGGGGTTTCGCTCGGGTGGATGGTCCTGCCCATCAGCTTTAAAGCCCCTCAGTCTGGGGGCTTCCAACCCCGAAAAGCCTTTCCCGAGGGGGTGGCGGGGCCGCTTGGAGGGGAGGAGGAAGCAGCCCCGGCCTGTGAGCGTTTCTCTCCACAAAGGCAGCGGGATGGACGGGTCAGAAGTGGATCTGGGCCTGGGACCAGGAGCAGGCTTGGTGCTGCCGGGACCAGGAGCAGGTCAGTGCTGGGGTCGGTGCTGCCGGGACCAGGAGCAGGCTCGGTGCTGCTGGGCCCAACGGGCTGAGGTCTCCTGCCTGCCGTTCTCTGCCGGAGCCCACAATTCCAGCCGCCCTCACTTGAATGGAATGTAGGACGGCCCAGCCACACAGAGCCCCCCTAATCCCCAGCCAGTGAGGAGGGAGCCCCGGGCCCATGGGGGACTCCCATGCAGAGGCAAGGCCCTGGAGGTCCCAGAGCCGTGGGAACCGGAGCACCCTCCCTTCCCGTGTGCCCGGACCATAGGGAGGCAGGCCTAGTCAGCCCAAGGAAACCAAGGCAGGGCGGGGGGCTGAAGGACCACGTGGCAATCAGCCAGGTGTGGTGAGCTCCTAATGGAAGATGGGGGGGGGGAGAAGCAGCCCACACTGCCAGGCAAGGAAGCCGGGCTCCGGACCTGCGGCAGACTCCGGGCTACCTTGCGGGGACTCAGTTTCCCCATCTGTAAGCGACCCCCCAAGTCTGTCCCAGAGGCTGATGTTCTAAGGTGTGACCGGATGAGGGCTGGGGGGGGGGTGTCAGGGAAAGAGAAGCCGGCTTTTCTGTTTCTTGTCATTTTTCACTTACCAGACATGCAGGGCGTGGTCCCCAGAGTCAGAGGACGTCCTAGCTCGGGAGGACGCAAACTTCCAAGCTCTCTGCCTCAGTTTCCTCCCCTGTAAGTGAAGGGGGTCATTCGTCCCACACCAGAACAGAACGAAGGACCAGTCCTGCAGACTACAGGGAGGCAGCTCCAGGATGTTTGCACAGACTTAGTTAGGGAGTTTTTGCCGACCTCCAGCCTAAACCGGCCCCTGCAAAGCCCCTTGGTCACGGATTGCTCTTGGTTCTGCCCCCTTTTCTCCTGACCCCTTCAAGGCCCCTTGAATCTCCCTTCTGCGAGGCACATCCTATTCCTCCAGTCGGGTCTCACAGCCTCTGACCACCCTTCCCCTCCGGCTTTTCTGGATGTTCTCCATCCAGAAGCAGGCGCAGAGATCCAGATCTGGCCCAAATCGTGGCGCTAACTTCCCCCCCACCCGCGGCATCAGCTCTCGGGCTGCCCTGTTGTCCACTAGCCATTCACGGGGCCTTGCATTTCTGCCGCTGAGGGGCTGAGCCGAGGGCGGATCCCAGGGAGCTAAGGGCCGAGAGACCCCGGCTGGGGAGGCTTGGAGATCCGGGGCCAGGACCTGGGTCAGTCCCTCTATCCAGATGCTCCAAGCAATGGGGGGTGAGGAGGGAAGCCGGCCCAGAACATGAGAGTGACCTTGTTACGGCACTGCTGCGGGCATCTGAGCCCAGGACTCCTGAAACGCTTCCCAGCAAGGTCAGGGACTGATCTCTGGTCTACAGCCACAAGCAGGGAATTGGAGACGACTGGCCGGGACAGGGGCAGTTTAGCTGCCTGCTCATCCTGAAGGGGAGGACTGAGTCAGGCCTGGCACTGGGGAGCCAATGCAGATCCTTGAGTAGAGGAGTGACAGAATTCAATCCAACAAACATTTTTCCCAAGTAAAGTGCACAGAGAGTAAAACAGAGATCTCAAACTGGCCGCTTGCCCCCCTGAGAAAAATGGGGCTCTTCTGCATCTGCCTTTGCTCATCTGGGAATGAGGGGGCTGGGCTTGAGACCTCTCAGGTCGTTTTATTTTCTATTAAGATAATTACTCACTTCCCCTCTCTTGGACTCAGTTTCCCCATCTGTAAAATGGAATCTCTGAAGACCCTTCTACTTCCAAATCTATGCATCCGAGTGCTAGGGAGCGGCGTCTGATCTGAGACTTGTTCAGTCGTGCCCTACCCTTCGTGACCCCATTGGTGGTTTTCTTGGCAAAGATACTAGAATGCTTGGGCATTTCCTTTTCCAGCTCATTTTACAGGGTAAAGGGACTAGTCTGGGGTCACACAGCTGGTAAATATCTGAGGCAAGATTTGAACTCACAACCCCCTGATCTCGGGACCAAGCTCTAGCCATTGTGCCATCCAGGTGCCCGATCTGAGAGCAGAACGGGGCAAAGTGTTCTGAAAGGTGTGGGGACGACCTAGGTGACTGCACAGGTGGGAGGGGCTGGTCAAGTTCAGAGAGAAGCAAGAGTGAAGAGCACATGAAGGGGAATCGTAGGCAATAATCACAACAAGCAACACTAGCTCCAGACTACCGCCCTCAGGCCCCCCCAGAAAGCTCAGGGCTCCCTAAGTGGCCACAGAGCTTTCTCCAGGACTCCACTGGACAGTTTCTAGGACAAGTTTCCCATGGTTCTTCTCCACAGTGAGACCATCCAGGCCAGTCCCAGTGGTCAGTGATGGAGAGAGCCATCTGCACCCAGAGAGAGGACTGTGGGAACTGAGTGTGGGTCACAACACAGCATTCTCATTCTTTTTGTTGTTTGCTTTTTATTTTCTTTCTCATTTTTTTCCAGTTTGATCTGGGTTTTTTGTGTGCAGCAAGATAATTGTATAAATATGTATACGTAGATTGGATTTAACATATTTTTCACGTTTAATATATATTGGATTATTTGCCATCTAGGGGAGGGAAAATGGGAAAATTTGGTACACAAGGTTTTACAAAGGTCATTGTTGGAAAATGATCCTTGCATATGTTTTAAAAATAAGAAACTTCAATAAAAATTTTAGAATACGTCTCCTGCAGATGGAGACGGGGTCCTTCCACCCTTGGGGAGACCAATGGAGTCACCACATCCTTCCATCCCAACTTGCGTATGGAGATGGGAGGGGTATCATATCCTTTGGTACATCCTTACTGTGTTAGAGCTAAGCAAACCTCCTTTGGTCAACTCTTCAATTGGTTATGAACGCCCCATTTCATCCCAACTTTGAACTTGAACTACTAGGGCGCTGCCATTAGGTCCATCCCTAATAATCAAACACTCCCCATTCAGCTTATTAATCTGATGATCTTAAGCAGGGCAACTCGGGCGAGCCAAAGTGCACAGAGCACTGGGCTTGGAATCAAGAAGACTCATCTTCACAGGTTCAAATCCAGCCTCGGACACTTAACTGGACCAAACCCGGGCAAGTCACTTAACCCGAATGGGGTCGCAAAATTGAACAACAATGATGATTTTAAACCTCTTTGGGACTCAGTTTCCTCATTTGTAAAAGGAGGAAGGTTCAACACAATGACCACTAAAGTCCTTTCTAGAAAAAGAAGAACTAAGGATCTGTGGCTGTTAAGTCACATCTTCCCCATCCTCCAGCTGCCAGAAAGGGAAACTTAACCTTGAAAAGGAGTCTTATATCCTTGAATTATTTTATTTCTACACATTTTTAATTTTCTGTTACTAAATCCTTATCAGTCCGATCTGTAGGTAACCTACACTTAAATGAATATCTATATCAGTTGGCTTAGTTCAGGGCCAGCTTTTCCTAAAGGAGCTTAATTCTACAATCAAACTAAAAAGAAATTGAAATAATCAATACAAAGTGATTTAAAGGTTATTTCTTTTCAGCAAGGAACGTGAAAGGAACCCTCAAATGAACTTTAAGATGAATTTAGTGAAGGGCAGGAAAAAAGGGTGTTACTTGGGAGGCAAAACTCTGTTAAGGAAGACACAGAGCATCCAGGAAACTGGTTAGTAGAAAGGAGGAGACACAGCATGGCCACTCATGGAGATGCTGTCAGCAGGATAGGGAGCAAGATGAGGCTGGACCAGGGAGGAGATCACCTGGGTGCTTAGCTCAGTTGTTTCTACCTACAGAAAAAAATGCAAATGCTTTCAGCACCCGCTAAATTTTAGTGCCCTGGGACAAATCTACATTTGTCTCAGCCTAGTTACAACTCTCCTTCTGGATTAGAGAGAATCCTGTTTGGAAAGTAGTGCCAGCATTTGTTTGAAATAAGAGCTTACTCTAAGAACCAAAATTAAATATACCTGTATAATAAAAATAGTAGCCAAAATTAGGTGGTTCAATAAAAAGAGGACTGGATCTGGAGTCAGGGAACCTGGGTTCAAATGCTGCCTTTTCTGCTTCCTCATTGTTTGATCCTGATGAAATTACTTAGCTTCTCTGGGTCCTCAGTAAAAAGAAAGCACTGGACTCAGTAGCTCCTGAGATCCCTTTTACCTCGGATCCTGTGAACATTAGATCCTCGTAATGATCCTTGATGTATAGCAGATTTAAAGCAGTCCTCCCAGGAAATTGAGGCCTAAGGAAGTTAAAAAACGGCAGAATTGGGATTGGATCACATCCTTTAACTCAAAGCCCAATGATCTTTTCCACTGGGTTATTTCCCCCATTTTACTGACAGGGAAACTGAGTCTCAGAGAAATAGAGTGCTGGCTGAGAGCTAGAACAGGGAGCAGAGATAGGTATTACATCCCAGTGTCCTGAGTTTCAGTTGGCCCTCCCTCTGTCCATTCCCCAGGTCTGCTGGGTACTCCCTCCTAAGAAGGAAGACCATGGGAAAGGCCAGTGGTTAGACCCCAGCCTTGACTCCTCCTGGTTCCATGACCTTGAGCATCCTACCTTTGAAGGCTTGTTTTCCAAGACCACCCCCACTCCTCATTTACTTACACACAGACACACATTATTGCTGCTGTACTCTGCTGTATCTCCATCTCCTCTGGACCAGACAAATGGGAATCAGCCTAAAACTACTGGCTATTGCATTTGAGCAAATCCTTCCTCTAGCTCTGGGATTCAATCACCTTTTTTTTCCCCTAAGGCAATTGAGGTTAAGTGACTTGCCCAAGGTCCACAGCTAAGAAGTATTAAGTGTCTGACAACAGATTTGAACTCAGGTCTTCCTGACTTCAGGGCTGGTGCTCTATCCACTGCACCACCTAGCTGGCCCTCAATCACCTTTTGTTAAAAAAAAAAAAAAATGAGTGGATTGGATGAGGTGACCTCAGAGTTCCCTTCCAGCTAGATCCCAGATCTAGGATCCTGGAATCTTATGTCCTGCCCTGTGAGTCCCATATATAAAAATCAAGGAACTAAAACTAAACGGCTTCTGAGGTCTTTTCTAGGGCTAATTCCCTGAGCCTCATGTAGCAAATTTGAACTGATCTCCAAGCAGCAGGCACCCGGAGCTCCTCTGGAAACTTTGGGGAACTCCAGGTATATGGGGACTCAGCCCCTGGGCCCTTTGAAGGTGACGAGCAGGATTCTTGGGCGTTCTTGTCCTTGTGGTGATGATGCAGAAACCCTGAGGGAGCTCTGGAGAGGTGCTCTCTTGACCAGTGCTTGGGGCAGGGGACTTCAAAGGGGAGATAGTTTCTAGTCCACTCTCTCATCCTTGGATCCTCTGGGAGGTATGATGTATCTCAGAGACCCCTCAGGTACTTCTCCATCAATCACACTCATAATGAGCTCAGAGAGGAGGAAGGACATTAGGTCAGCTTGCTCCTGGGCTCCTGCCACTTTTTTCTGCTTAGTGTTTCCTTTTCTGAGCAGGTGACCAAGAGTTACTCTTTTTTTTTCTTTTAATAGCTTTTTATTTTTCCAAATACATGCAAAAATAGTTTATTTTTATTTTTATTTTATTTTGTGGATCACAACACAGCATTTTCACTCCTTTTGTTGTTATTTTCTTGCATTTTGTTTTCTTTCTCATTTTTCTCCCAGTTTGATCTGATTTTTTCTTGTGCAACAAGATAATTGTATAAATATGTATACCTATATTGGATTTAACACATATTTTTTATCATGTTGAACATATATTGGATTATTTGCCATCTAGGTAGGGGATAGGGCAGGAGAGAAAATTTGGAACACAAGATTTTGCAAGGATCAATGTTGAAAAATTATCCATGGGCAGAAAGGTGGCTCAATGGGTAGAGCACCAGCCCTGAAGTCAGGAGGACCTGAGTTCAAATGTGGTCTCAGACACTTAACATTCCCTAGCTGTGTGATCCTGGGCAAGTCACTTAACACTAATTGCCTCAGCAAAAAGTAAAAAAAAAAATTAAAAAAGAAAAAAAATTATCCATGCATATGTTTTGAAAATAAAAAGGTTTAATAAAAGTTAAATTTATCTAATTTTATTTTTTAATACCTATTTCTTTATGAATCACCTTGGGAGAGAGAAATCAGAACAAGAGAGAAAAACCGCTGGAAAGAAAAAACAACAACAACAACAACAAAAAAGTGAACACAGCATGTGTTGATTTACATTCAATCTCCATAGTTCTTTTTCTGGATGCAAATGGTGTTCTCTATCCAAAGTTTAGTGGGATTGCCTTGGAGTAAAGATAGTTTTCAACAGTTAGCTTTGTAAAAAATCTTGTTTTCCAAAGTTTTTCATCCTCCCTCACCCCTACTCCCTCCCCTAGACCGTAAGCAATCCAGTATAGGCTAAACATGTGCGATTCTTCTACACATATTTCCATGTTCATCACAAGAAAAATCAAGTCAGAAGAAGAAAGAAAAAACAAACAAACATGAGAAACAAACAAACAACAACAAAGTGAAAAGGCTGTGCTTTGATCCACATTCAGTCTCCTTCGCGTTCTCTCTGGATGCAGACGGCTTTCTCTATCACAAATCTATTGGAACTGGACTGAATCTCTCCATGGTCGAAAAGAGCCACGTCTCTCAGAGTGGATCATCACATAATCTTATTACTGTATACAGTGTTCTCTCGTTTCTGCTCACTTCCCTCAGCATCAGTTCACGTCAGTCTCTCCAGGTTTTCCTGAAATCATCCTGCCGATCGTTTCTTATAATAATATTATTATATTATATATACAATATATAATAATATAATTAAATAATATATAATATAATGCATGATATATAATATATAATATAATATAATAATGATAATACTCCATGACTCACTCAGCCCTTCCCCAGCTGATGGGCATCCGCTCAGCTTCCCGCTCCTGGCCGCCAGCAAAAAAGCTCAAGAATCAGTCTTGATTGGAGTGGAACAGGGTTGGTAGTAACCTTAAATAATCTGCCTGGTGGCAAGAGGAGTTTCTTCATCAGAGAAGATGACCTCTGGCCGGGAGGTACCAAAATTGGTTTGGACAGTTCAGAGACGAGGTGAAAGCCATCATGCTGATTCCGTGCAGCCCACAAATCATCTTCTCAAGGGAGAAAATGCAATATAGTTATAAAGTTGCCCAATCCCCCTTTAGGCCGTTAGGGCAATACGCCCCACGAGGCTGGATTTTAGCATTTCTTATGTGTATAGGACATTACTTCTCCCATGCTCTCTTTACGTTACGCCATGAGCATCGTTCTACTCCCCCGTTTTGTGCACATGAACCCAAACCCAAGTTTTGAAGAGTTTGTCCTGAGACCCCAGGGTGGGAGAAAAGGGATCTTCCCTCCCTCTCATTAGGAGGCAGAATCCAGGGATCTGGAGGGGGATGACCCCGTGGCGACAGGAGCCCCTCAGGCCCAGCAGTGGTCACCGCAGACGAGGATGACCACCGGATGCTCAAGGGCAGTGTGGTCTGGGGTCTCCCCAGCCGGGCCGGGTGTTCCCAGAGCATCGCTGGGACTTGAGTCGGGGCAGGCAGGATGCGACATCTTGCAATGATGCAGCCTGCCTGGTACCAGCCCTTTCTTAATGAGGCAACTGTCAGAAGGGGCTTTGCCTTTAATCTGACATGGAGACCAAGCGCTGCTAACAAGAGCCCCTTCCCAAGCTGCCTCGCCCCCCCCCCACGTTGCCAGGACAACCTCTATTCCTTTAACATGAAAGAAAGGCCTCCCAGTCTCCTGAGAGCCCAGAAAAGAAAATGATTCCAGGTTCCGGGGCAGAGAAGGCTGGGGAGTGAGACTTCTTAAGGGATGGCGGACCCCCGCCGCTGGTCTCGGACCCAGGCATCCTTCAGCCCCACTTTGGCCAGGGTGTCCGGCCCTTCTCAGACCAGGAGAACCGCCCGCTTCCTTCCAAGCCAGCTGGGGAGCTTTCCCTGGGCTTCTGTCTTAGCAATTTCTCCCCGACCCTCCTAAGAGAGAGACTGGCTTTGCCATGGACAGGCTGGGCATCATAGGCACTGATGCAGTGTGGCCTGGGGTTAGGTCACATGAAGTCGTTTCATCTCTCTTTGCCTCAGTTTCCTCAGCTGTGAAATGGGTATCATAATAGCATCTGCCTCCCTGTGAAGATCAGATGGGATTTTATACACACACACACACAGCTCAGTACCTGGCACATAGTAGGTGCTATATAAAGGCTTGTTCCCTTCTCTTTCTCTGTTCTTCAATTTCCTCACCAATAAATGAGGATAATTTAATTCAATTAAAACCAGACTGGAAGCTCCAGAAGACTATTGAGGAGTAAGGTGGGCACTCCTGTGTTTTAGGAGGGTCAGTCTGTGAATGGGTTGGAGAGGAGTTGTGGAGATAGAATTGACAAGAACTGGCAACCAATGGGACGTTGGAGGGAGGATCTGGGAGGGACTTCAGGTTCCCCTTGGTGACTGGAAGGATGGAGATGCTCTCAGCAGGAAGAGGCAGGCTTTGTTTGAGAGGAAAGTTTTTAAAAATTTATTTTTTATTTAAACATACATAAAATAAATAAAATATAACATAAAATTTATATTTAAAAATTTTTAAATTTTATTTTTTTATTTTGATAATAGCCTTTTATTTTCAAAATACATGCAAAGATAATTTTTAGCATAGAATGAGTTCTTTTTTTTTTTTTTTTTTTTTTTTTGCTATTTGCTGAGGCAATTGGGGTTAAGTGACTTGTCCAGGGTCACACAGCTAGGAAGTATCTTAGAATGAGTTCCTGCTGCCTGTGGATGCCTATTCAAAATGTCCAGCCTGGAGTTCAGAGAGGCTGGGACGGGACACATGATAAGAAAGAGAAGACTTACGGATCACAAACCTGAAGAAGGTGAGAATATGAGAAAGAGAGGGGAAAGGAGAAAGGCTATCCAGCTGGTCTGGATAGATGTTGGAGATAGGACCCGAGTTCAAGTGCTGACTATTCTTTGCTATCTATGTAATCTTGTGCAAATCCTTCAATGTCCCCGGGACTCAGTTTCCTCATTTGTAAAATTAGAGATTAGCTGGGTGTCTGAGGCCCCTTCCAATACTGACATAAGATGAGATGTTTGGGCAGAATTGCTTCCAAAGCCCCAAAATGTCTGACCTTGGTCCTTCCAAGAGATGTTCGCCCCCGAGGCCCTCTGAGGTCCCTGCTGGCTCTGGATGCAATGGCCAAGTGGAGAATCGGGAGCCATCTCTTGGGTAGCTCAAAGCCTGAGATGCCCAGGTGGCTTCTGGGTGGCAGGCCGGACCCCCTCCTCAGCTCCCTTTCCCCCATCCTTCCCCCATCCCTTTTACTCCCACCCCCAGGCCCGCCCCCCCCCGACCTAAGCTCTCCTACAAATGTCCCAGAACCCCCCTCCTCGATTCTGTGAGTCTGGGAAAAGAAAAAGAAAGAAAGAAAGAGCCTTTTCTGTGGGTCTGGAGGACCAGTGAGCAAAGTTTGCTGCTTCCATCCCCAAATGGAGGCCCCAGCAGGCTCTGATTGCCGAGACAAAGTCACTGGAGTGGGAGAGGGAGGGAGGCAGCCTGAAGCTGAGGAGCTGGGGAATTATCTTAATGAATACATTTCCTTTCAATTGTCTGGGAATATCGAGATCCCATTAGAATGGGGAAGCAATTAGAACTAATAAAGATGAATGGGCTGGGCGGGAGCAGTGTGGAATAACAAATAGCCCCCCCCACGCCCCAGACCCCTCTAATCCACAAAACTGGCAGCCTGGAAAGGGGAGGGGGTGGGAGCACCTCTCCTCAAAGGCCCCTGTGTCTGTCTGCCTCCCCCTCCCCCCTGGAGATAGGGACTGACCCCAGCTCAGGCCCTTGGTGGGTTGGGAGTCCCGTAGAGATGGGGCTGGGGGCCTCTTCCGGAGGATTGGGAGCCCCTCCTGGAGATCCCTGCACTCCCTCAGTGGGCCAAGCTCTCAGTCCCCCCATCTTCCTTCAGATACTGGCCTCCCTCTATTACCTGGGTCCCTTGTACCCCAGGGGGTCAGTGCCTTGTGGACAACCCTGGGAGGGGCGAGGAAGGAGGCAGAAGGCTGGGGGGGGGGGGGGTTGACCTCAGGAAGAACTTCTCCCAGAGTCCCACAGAGGGACTGAGCTACAGGCACAATGGGTCAGGATCAGGGAAACAGAGGTGAGAACCAGATAATTTAGGCACCTCATTACCTGGGTGAAATCTAAGTGTTTCCCCAGATACCAGGAAGAAACAAAATCAGGATTTGGAGCCACAGGGGTTCTCTACTAAACGGAGCAGCCCGATCCCTTTACCTCCCCTGGTCCATTCAGCTCTCAGTGGGTCAGAGCAGTTCAACAAGCTCTAAGTGCAAAACGGTGTCTGCTTCCCTGTTATGCCTTTAAATAGAAGGACGATCAGAGAACAGCTAACTAACTGTAGGCTGGTCCCAGCCCAGACCTCCTCTCTCCTTGCTTAAAACAAAACCAGGACACTCTCCAGACAGGATCAAAGAGAATCAGGAGCAATAAAGCAGTTCAAGGAACATGACCTCTGGCAGCAGAGAAGAGAGCAGAATCTCCCTTCTCAGTACCTGGCACACAGTAGGTGCTATATAAATGCTTGTTATATAAATAGCCTTCATTGCCAGGAGGAGAGAAGCGGATGGATGGAGGCCAGCTGAGCATCCACAAGTAGACAGAGGAGCCACATGAGGACACATGAGAAGAGGATATTGGGATCCGACTGTTGCAGGGGTGTAAGTTGTCTTGACTTTATGTAATCTTTGTATATTTCTTTGTTTCTTTGTTTCTTTCATTCTTCCTTTCTTTTTTGCTGAGGCACTTGAGGTTAAGTGACTTGCCCAGGGTCACACAGCAGGAAATATTAAGTGTCTGAGGCCAGATTTGAACTCAGGTCCTCCTGACTTCAGGGCTGGGGCTCTATCTACAGGAGGTGGAGTGTGTTCCAGCTTTATGGGAGGAACATTTTATAGTTACTGGTGTTTTTTACTTGCCATCTTAGTAAATGCCTTTGCTTTGAGCTAATTGTTGCTACTGGCTGACTCTTAAAAGTAAGTTCACCAGTGGGGGTTCATCAGATACAGCCTGAGGAACAACAGTTACAGGGCACCTTTGGAAAAAGTGAGTACTTACCCTCTTGGAGAACCAACCTGCAGAATCTATGAGTTGGGGAGCTCCCCCTGAAGGGCATCACTCATAAAATCTAGCCTCACCAAAGATATTCAGCATTGTGATGGAGAAGATCTAACTCAGAATCTAGGCCAAAGAGGAATTCCCTGAGGTTCTCTAGCTCCAGAAGGCTTCAGAATGCTGCACAACTCCCGGTTCTAGATCTGTAATTGCTCAGGAGAGTTTAACCTGACCATCCACACAGGAAAGACCAAATGGATGAAGAATTTCCACATGCGAGATCCATCTTTGTTTCTATATTTGTATCCCAGCACTAGCATAACCTTTGGCACAGAAGAATTATCTAATAAATGTTTTTTCTCTCTTTCATTTATTCATAAGTAGCAAAGATGGGGTTCAATTCCACATTCCCTGCTTCCAGACCCAGTCGTAGAATCATAGCTTCAAAGATGAAAAGGGCCTCTGAATCCATCTAGCCCAACCCTTGTGTTTTCTAGATAAATAAACTGCGGTTCAGAGAGGCACCTTGCCTGAGGTACCCCAGCTCCAACAACTCCAGTCTTCTGGTTCCAAATCCAGGGCCCTTCCCACTGTACCACCCTGCCTCCTCCTAGATGACCCTGGTTCACACAGGAAGCATTCCCTGCGAAGCCAGTTCTTGTAGTTTTTTGGACATCCGTGACAGCAAAGCCTCATTGACTGGTCTGTTCTGTTTGTACCTGATGGTTTGTGTGTAACTTCCCCATTAGAATGTAAGCTCCTGGAGGGCAGACCCTGCCAGCTTCTCTTTGTATTCCCGGTGCTTCCAGTGAGGGCTGCTGCTTTGCTTTGTTGTTCAGTCCCAGTCTTCCCGAGATCCCCAGAGAGTTTACTTCTTCATGGAGTTTTCTTGGCAAAAATTTGTCCTTTTTCAGTAAATTAAGGCAAACAGGGTGAAGTGACTTGTCCAGAGTCACATAGCTAGTGACTGTCTGAAAGTGAATTTGAATTCAGGTCTTTGGGTCTGTAGGCTCAGGAGCCACTCAGCTGCCTAAGTGCTTAATAAACATGTAAGAAATATTTGTTGACTTGACTTTGAGTGCCTTCTAAATCCAGCCCTTTGATGCAAAGCCCCCTTGGTCCTGCCTTAGTAATACCTCTCATCTGGGCTCAGGGGTTTCTTGCTCTTCCCACCAGATGATTCTTCACCATGGTTGTAGGCACTTACTGCCTCGAACTTCCAAAATGTCACACAGCTTTGGGCAGCTGGTGGGCCACTGAGTCCAGCCCCCTGAGGAGGGAGTCCTAGGTCACAAGGTAGATGGCGGCAGAATCGGAGCCAGGCCCTGGGTCTTTGGACATTCCACCCAGTTGCTTCCTGCTGCTTCCTACTTCCTCTTCAGCTCCCCTCTCCCTCCCCCCGGGAGATGCCTGTAGCTTTTCGTGGCTGCCAATCCCAGTAGCTTCTCCCCATGACTCACTGCCCAACGATCTGGACAACTTCAGCGCTTTTGTTTTTCTGTCGAGTTCAGCTCTTCATGACCACATTTGGGTTTCTTGATAAAAACACTGGAGTGAGTGATCACCATTTCCTTCTTCTGCTCATTTTACAGATGAGGAAACTGAGGTACACAGGATCACACAGCTAGGAAGTGCCTGAGACCACATTTGAACTCAGGTCTTCCTGATTCCAGACCCAGACCCCTGAGCCACCTAGCTGTCCCAAATAACCCCAGGATACTTTGAACTTTAGCCCCCAAAGTGGGTGAGTGTGAATGGTGAGTGGGTGAGTGTGAATAGTGAGTGTGTAAGTGTGTGCATTTCTCATCCTTTTCCCCAAACACAGCACGGGGGTCAGTGTGATTTACAGATTTGGGGTCTGGACAATGGCCCCTTCCCTCAAGGAGATGACTACCCAGAGAACACTCGAAACTTTGTTTTCTTCCCATCTCGCAGCTTAAATATATTCATCATTCAGTGACTCCAGATTGTGAAATCTTGAATTCATTCATTCAACTACAAAAATGGTGAGATTTCTTGAGGATGTACTCTAACATCATGGCCCAGGCCTAATTGATCAAACTGACCAATGTAGCGATTAGGACTCAGGGACTCAAGGCATACACCTCAATTTTTGGCAAGGAGATGGGGGGATTTTATTGGGAAAGGAAATATTTTTAAAAAGAAAGAAAAGAGCTTCAACAAAATATTTTTAAAAAAAGAAAAGAAAGAACAGCAATCTGAGTGATAAAAACTGGGTTCAGTTCTTAGCTTTCTCATGGATTGACCTTGGATAAGTAATTTTCTCTCCCTGGGGTTTGGGTTTCTCATTTCTAAGATGAAGAGATGGCCTTTAAACTTCTTCCAACTACAAATCCCATAATTGTTTGGGACTGATATGCAATTGAAAATATCTGTATTTTGCCTGAGGGAGGGAGCAGGGGCTGACTCAGGGAGCCCCCTGGGAGTAGGACCAGGACCCAAATCGAAAGATTCATTCACAGAAGAATCTGCCTAGTGGAGAGGATGGAGGCTCATAGCCTGTGGGTAAATTCCAACTCCACCTGCCTTGTGCTGGACCTCCCCTGATCCTCCAAATTGGTGCAGTTATTAGGCACCAATTCCACTTCTGTAAGAACAACGGTTTGAACTGTTGCACCTTGGAGGAAAGAAAGCCCCCCAGTCCAGGAGGAAGGAGACACCCCATGCACAAATCTGCAAGTGTCCAGGGAAGGTCTAGGGAGGATTCCCAGAGTGAGGGTGGCTTTGGAGGAGAGACACAGAACCTGAGTCTGGGAGGACAGAGATGATTTCAGCCACAGGAAATGTCAGGGTGGGTTTGGGGTGGAAACAATAGCAGGCACATGGGAGCTGAGGTAGGAAACTGTGGGAGGTCAGAGGGCAGCCTGTCCAGTTTGGAGGGCAGGATTTCCGAATGACGGCGCTCAGCTGGAAAGGCAGATGCTGACTATTGCCTGTCTGTCCATTCAGCCTTACTTTTCCGCTTGTCCATAAACAAGTCCCTTACCTTTGTTGGAGACAAAAGAACAAACCCATTCATGAATGCTTGCATTCATTCATTCATTCATTCGTTCAATGGATGTTTGTTAAATGCCTGCTCTGTACAATGTCAGGCACTGGGGGAGTTATAAAGATAAATAAGCAAAGTACAATGGGAAAGTGACCTCGTAGTGACATCAGAGAGTCAGACAACCTGTGTTCAAAGACCATCTCTGTGCCTTACTTTGACCTTAACCTAAGACACTTAATCCTCTGTGATTCATCTGTGAAAGGAGGTGGGTGAACTTAGGAGGTCTCTTAGGTCTCCTTGTTTCAAGGAGATCCCAAGCTAGCAGTGGGAGGGTGAGGACTGAGAGAAAAATAAGAGGTTAGTGTACAGTAAGTGCATGAGAACAGTAGAAAGGGCAGGGAGATCAGGTGAAGTATCCAGCCAGGGTAACCTGGAAAGATTTTTGTGGAGGAAGTGATCATTGAACTGGACTTTGCAGGTTGGGTAAGACAGATGGGAGAATGGAATCTCCTTGAGGGCAGGGTCTGTTTCATTGTATTCCCAGCACTTCCCATAATGCTTTGCAAATAGACCCGGTTAAGAGTTGAATTAGGATCATTTTGGGCAGTGAATAATCCAATTTGGTTAGAATATTGAATACATAAAAAGCAGTCTGTACATTATAAATGTTAGGTGAGAGTCAGGCCATGGAGGTTCTTGAATGCCAAAGTAAGGAGTTTTTTTGATTTTTTTTTTAAGCACCATTTGTCCTCACACTTCACCTCACACCTTACACATTTCTGAAATGAGGATGAATTACACAACTTTGGAGGTCTCTTCAGCGTCTAGAGCCCAAGATCCTATGAGCTGGTTTGATTCCCAGCTCTGCCTCTAATTACCTTGAATGTACCACTTACCTTTTCTACATCTCTTCAAATGAGTGTGTTGGAGTAGTTGACCTCTAAGGTCCATTCTAACTCTAAATCTAGCAGAGTTCAAATGAAAGATAATGATGGTAAGAAGAGGGTGGCTATGAGAAATATTGCACAGATTTGACAACTTGTGGGAACTGATTCAGTGTTGGAGACAAGGGAGAGACAAGAGTCAAAGGGGACTCAGAGGATATGCACTTATGTGATGGCGGAGTCATTGATGGAGATGAGGTCTCTGAAAGGGAGGTAGGTTTAAGGAGAAAGATGGCAAGTTTCACTGGGGCATATCCAACTTAAGTTCCCTGTCAGGAGATGTCCAGCAAGGTACCTAGAAATTTGAGCCTGGAGCTTTAGAGAGAGGTCAGGGCTGGAAATACAGGAAAGAATTGAAGCTGTGTAAGGCTCACTATAGAAAGACATACAAGATATGTCCTTGGATGAGCTGCATCCAGCAAAGGAGACCCCCATGGAGCATGTGCCATGGAAGCCAAGAAAGGAAAACCTATCACAATGGGCCTTGAATGCCAGGGCTGGTCGATGGTGTCATATTGTCGAAAGGAGGGGGGAAACTAAAAAGGGGCCACTTCCTCCAACTCTGGGGCCTGCTCTTCCCATTATGCCAACAGCTGGCGATCACTTGTGTCCCTCATGGCCTCCTTGCCTGCTGTATAAAGAAGGGCCTTTCCTGGAACGGGTTTTGTTGCTAAAAATGCCTGGGAAGATAAATGAGCCCCACACAGCCCAGAGGAGGTCTGAGCCTTGGAAACGAAGAGCAGAAACTTAGAGGAAAAATCTCTTTTGGGAACAGTCAGTCTTGCCAAAGACAGGGAAGAGATTTCACCTGAGCAGGTTGAGAAAGGATCTCGCTGGAGATCTTGTCCAAGTTCCATTTATTATAGAGCACGAACAACGTTGATGGGCATTAGAGGCTTGCCCCTGTAGCCTCTCCCACAACAAATCAGCCTTGATTCCCTCCCCTCCGGTCCTAGGAGACCGAGGGCAGAAACACCAGCAGACCTGGCGGAAGATGCGCCAGCCTCCAGCTGGCCTCCCTGCCTCCTTCCCTGCTCCAATAAAGCTGCCCCTGAGGCTTCCCTTCCACTTACCCAGCTGCTTTTCCTCATTTAGGGCTGACCCAACAATACCTTCCGCCCATTTTTATCAATCACATGAAATGAGTAGTTATCAAGAGTTTGATGAGTTAGGAGTCAGAAGACCTGAATTCAAATCTTGCTCTGATGCTGTGTGACCTTGGGTGGTTACTTTACCTAGATGAGTAGACCTCTGGGCCCGGAGTCAGAAGACCTGAATTCAAATGTGGCCTCTGACACTTCATAGCTGTGGGACCTTGGTCAAGCCACTTAGAGCCCATTTGTGAAATGGCTTCCTCCCAGGGTTGATGTAAGTCTCAAATGAGAGAATATTTGTAAAGCACTTACTTATTCCAGTGCCCGGCACATAGTAGGTACTTTTTTAATGCTTATTCATCAATTTCCTCATCAGTAAATGAAGAAAACTTGATTCAGTGAGGAAGCCGGCTTTTTATCTCCCTGCAGGGAAGTATCCAGAACAAGCAGAAATAGCCAGAGACGTGGAACATGAAGAAGAGAACGGAACATTAACAATGATTTAATTCTGCGAGCGGTGCGGCGTGAGGCAGGGGGGTCTCCACTTTTTCTGTTTCTGGACCCGATTGGCAGCCAGCTGAGGAAGCCCAGGGACCCCTTGGCAGAGCTCTGTTTTTAGTGCCCAAATTAAAACACAGAACATTATAGAGGAGACCGATGACAATGGACTGCACTTACCAAAATAGTTTTTTTAAATGCGTTCTTGGACTCCAGGTTAAAAACCCTTGGTGCAACGGGCTGAGAACCGGAGGCAGGAAATGCTGGGTTCGAGTCCTGCTTTTGACACATGTTGACTGTGGTGATGGACAGGTCACCGGCCTGCTGGGCCTCATGGGCAGCTCGGGTGCCCGGCCATGGCAGCACTGGGACTTCCTTTGTTGCTGTTCAGTCACTTCAGTCATGTCTGACTCTTCATATCCCATTTACTGTTTTCTTGGCAAAAATACTGGCGCACTTGGCCATTTCCTTCTCCAAAGGAAGTCCTTCCATGAGTGAAATCTCAGGTCGCATCTGCCAACGGCCAGACGATGTTTTTTTTTTTTTTTCACCTTCTCTGTCTCTCAGTCTCTCTTTTTGTCTTTTTTGTCTCCCTCTCCCCTTTCTCTTTCCCTCTTTTCCCTCTTTTTTCTCTCTCTCTCCCTCTCTCTCTCTCTCTCTCTCTTTTCTCTCTTTTTCTGTCTCTCTCCCTCCTTTTCTCTGTGTCTCAGTCTCTCTCGCTCTCCATCTCTGTCTCTGTTTCTCTCTCTCTCT